>ML107392.1:13863-97754 GCA_003697995.1 Taxidea taxus jeffersonii | reverse complement strand
GATTCTAAAATGCAATCAATTTTTCCCTATAAGTCCAAAATTAAAAGTTGCTTAGTTTTCTAAAATTGGTTGAAACAAGGAATTACTACATATATTTGTCATTATAAAGTAGAAATGTGTTTATTTCCCAATACAATAAAATAATGTGGCAAAATATATAAATTTCTAAATCCTTAATGATCGTTACCACTAAAAAATATTTCATATTATAATGACGTTGTTTCTAATTTCTTTTCTTGCCTTAATTGATGTGCTTCATTCCCAAGGTCCTGTGGAAATTTTTTCCTAAGCACATTGGCTTCTGATTCCATTTTCTATACATCTCTCCTAGTGAACAATGTTGGCTATTCCTGAAGAAAACAAAGAAGTCACAAGTAGTGGCCATCTGTTCTTTTGGTAAAGTTTTGCTTTAGGACTTGCCCCTGTTCCACTATATCCAATTCTGGTGGTTCTGGATCAAATATCCCTAACCACATTCCCCATAGGAAGAAAATATGAACCAGGGTACAGATTTAGATTGCTGTATTCACTTGGGCACAGCCTAGTAGGGTAGAAAGGATGATGTAAAGGCTCTGTTAATACTGTAACAACTACATAACTCTACTCCACCTTATATATCGGAGTCCTAACTGGAAGAAATGTATAATTCTCAGATATTTCATTATCTGCCTTTGATATAATGTGGAGAGAGCCTTTTTGGAATAAAACAAACATTGAACAAAGCAGGAAAGGGAGAGAGATATAAGACACAATCCTGGACACATTCTTGCACTCTTAGATGCCAACTTGGGTTATGTCAGATCAGCCCTTGGATCAACCACTAAGATGAGCCAACAACAAATCTTTGTTTAAACCATTTGAATTGTGCTTTTGTCCATTGTGATTGAAAATGCCTTCACTAACATAGTTCCCATACCTCTTTTTCTCTTAAATCTAGAACCCAGAGCAAGCTCTCTGTATCTATTGGCTCTTCATTTCTCTTCCTCCTGACCCCATTTTGTTTGATCTCTACCTTTCCCTACCTTTCCTAGCCCAACCAAAACCAAAAATGCATCCTATGCAAAATATATTTCCTCAAATCCTAAGGTCATGTTACTTTCTTTTGACATGTGATTTTTTTTTTTTAATTTATTTGACAGACAGAGATCACAAGTAGGCAGAGAGGCAGGCAGAGAGAGAGGAAGGGAAGCAGGCTCCCTGCTGCGCAGAGAGCCTGACGTGGGGCTCCATCCCAGGATCTCGAGATAATGACCTGAGCTGAAGGCAAAGGCTTTAACCCACTGAGCCACCCAGGCGCCCCTTGACATGTGATTTTACATGTCAAGGCCTAAGATGAGAAAACAAAAAGAGATAACATGGTAAAATAATTATTACTATTATTATTATCATTATTATTATTTTACATTGTCATCTTTATTTTTTATACTCTACATTAATGATGTTATTAAAAATGAAATTTAAAATGTCCAGTATCAGGTGCCTGGGTGGTTAGTCACTAAGTATCTGCCTTCAGCTCAGGTCATGATCCCGGGGTCCTGGGATCAAGCCCCACATCAGGCTCCCCTCTCAGCAGGAAGCCTGCTTCTTCCTCTCCAGCTCCCCCTGCTTGTGTTCCCTCTCCCACTGTGTCTCTTTCTGTCAAATACATAAATAGAATCTTAAAAAAATATATAAAATCTCCTGTATCCTTGCTTAATTTTGTACAACTTCAGAAGATTTTTTCCTCTGTATTGTACTTTTAGCATGGCCTTGACACTCTCTAGGAAAGTGTCCTGGTGAACTAAGTTTAGGATATAGGTGTAGAATGTGGTAGAATATTAGACTCACAGTCCTTGAAAATTCAAGGTTGGGGATGGGGGTCGGGTGTTTTCTTGTTTGTTTGTTTTGTTTTAATTGTTCATTTGGTTTTGGTCATTCATTCCCAACAAAATGAACTGATTATTTCTCAAAGAAACATAAACATCCAACTAATCTCTGCATTTGAAACACATATACTAATTTCTGCAGCCTCTGGCTACATTCCACAGTTAATTTTGTCACCATTCTTTATTTATCAAATTAGCTATGCTCAGTGACTTGTGTTGTGTGCTTTACTACTGTGAGGAGCATAAAGTCAGTGTGAGAAGAAAGTAAACCTTAAGCTCCTCAAAGCCTCCCCAGCCAGCACTGAGGTGTTTATTTTTCTCATGACTCATAAAGATGTAGCTAATAATAGTGCCACACAGAGGTCATAGCATCCAGTGAAGACAAAATGTTCCTTCAAAATGAAACAGTTTCATGACAGCAATAACATCTAATTTGAACTTGCATACTTTGTCTACTTTGGACTGTTTGGTATATAGGTAGAAGATAGCAGGTGTAGTACCACTGTGAGTTCATAATTGAATTGATCATTCTCATAATGGGTAATGTCTCTCTCTTACTTCTATAATGTCTATTCCTTGGCAATAATGTCTTGTAATTGATATCAAGCTATTTCATTTCATGTTGAGAGGCACAAATATATGTGAGGACACAAATAATGTTTCCTATAGAAAAGACAGGTATTCTATATTTAAACATCTGAAAATGACTTTTATCTTTGGCAAATTAAGTTTTTCATAAACAAGTATCCTCTGCCTTCATCAAGTCCACCTAAATTGGATGTCATATTTTGCTGGGTATGTGATCATGTACTTAATATCTTTTCATATTATTACCAACTCATAAAATGGCAAAATGCTTTTTGAACAGTTTCTACTTTTGAAAACTTTACTGTTAGAAACCCAGTTCAATGGGGCATCTGGGTGGCTCAGTGGGTTAAGCCTCTGCCTTTGATCATGGTCTCAGGGTCTTGGGATCAAGTCCCTCATCGGGCTCCCTGCTCAGCAGGGAGCCTGCTTCCTCCTCTCTCTCTCTCTGCCTGCATCTCTGCCCACTTGTGATCTCTCTCTGTCAAATAAATAAATAAAATCTTAAAAAAAAAAAAAAAAAGGAAACCCAGTTCAAGAAATCACATTTTCTGGAAAGTATTATTTACTTTAAATGGTTTAAATTACTTTTCTATTTAGCTTCTATAATTTGTCATTAATTTATATCTTGTGATGTTAATCTTATATTTTGCATACATTTGATACTAATTTACAGGCTCCTTGAAGGAAGGGACTCATATATTATTTTTCATATTCGTTTTTATTTTAAGTACTAAGTATGGATCCTGGAATTAAGTAAGCATTAATTAAATATTTGTAACTTAAGTGCTGAGACTCATTTATTTTTGCAACATTTGAACATTTTTAGATGAGCTAGTACTTACTCAGAAAAAAATTTTAGACTTTCAAATTAAATTGATATTATTTATTTTGGTAGGAAGGATGATTTAAATAAACAAACACATATGTATATGAAGACAAGGCCACATGCTGCTAAACCCACAAAGTAAAATTTGCACCTGCCCTTATATCTAAACATTATTTTTACTATTTTTTTTAAGTTAGGCTCCACACCCAACATGTGGCTTGAACTAACAATTCCGAAATCAATAGTCACATGCTCTACTGGCTGAGGCACCCAGGTACCCCTAGATCATATATCTAAAGGAGCAATGCTTCTACTCTCTTTTATAAAAGAAGTTAAAAAAAGAAAAGCTAAGGAGTGATTAAAGATAATGAAAGTGAGAAAGAAATCAAATAACTAGAAAATAAAAAGAGGAAAGACCAGGGGACTTTAGAATTTTTTGTTGCTGAACTTTTATGGAATAGAGGGATAGGAACATGAAATTAAAGCACACCAGTAAAATCTGAATTTCCTAATATTTCTCATTATCAGTTACTTCTCATGTAAAATAGTAATAGCAGCAGTACCTCTTAAGATCACTTTACGGGTGTATACATGTGTCCACACGTGGATAGTTATTAACATGCAGTGTTATATAGTGATTAAAGTTGTCAAATAATAATAGCTTACAAAAGGAATAAAATAACTCACTTGAACTTCTAAGTACAAACATTTTCAGTTTGGGAATGAAAGCTACAGATTTTTGATTGTCTTATCTTTCCTAATAGCCCTTCCCACTTGCCATGAATAGTTGCTAAACCGAAACAGAACGGCACATTATCAGCTGTGCTTTTTGGAACATCTCTTCAGTGTCCCCGTTGTGCAATGACCCATACAAACGTCAGCCAAAGTTGCTGAGGTCCTGGAAGCAGTCTGGCCTTTGTCTTCTGTATTACCTTAGTGATCTAGAAAACGCTCGGGGAAACAAAGTGTGCTCCTGAATAGTCCAACAATAAAGCCTTGAGTATCATTGTTATGTGAAATAATATTGTAATTCAAGGCTCCTTCTGAAGGGTTTTTCCTTTTATTGCCCACAGTTTTAAAATAAGAGTGAAATTATGCATTTGCTATTTCTAATGATGTCATATCATACAGCTATCACTCATAATTATGAGTGTTTAACTTAATTTCTGACACTTAAAATAAATAGTCTCCCATTTTTACAAAAATCAATCTTATTTCTTAGTAGTGAGGTACACTTCTTAGAAAAATAACTCACATATGTTACTTCCTACCACTTACCTGACCGTGCATTCAACATGGCATTACATAAAATTTGATTTACACAGATACTCAAATTGATTTCCTAAACCTAATTAAGAACGATTTTTATGATGATCTTCTAAGAGGTCATTGCATTTAAAAATATTCCTTAGGGTATTGCCAGACAGATATTTAATGTTCATGTACTTGGAAAAAAATGTCATCAACAGCTTCAAGACATTAAGCTAACCTATTTACTTTACAATAACAGCCATGGGAGGAAAATCCGGTTATCATCTCTTCCACTTTTGTAGTCTTGCATTTTCCCTTTAGCTCAGTGTGTCACATGATACTCCTTTTATTGTGAAATATTTCAATAGGGAACTTTAAGGAATTAGTTTTCAACACTTAAATGACCTAAGTTGCACTGGTGTAGAGAGTTTTATTATGCTTTGGGAAGAATAATTTTGGTTTCACACACCCATTTATTCCATTGCTCGCAGCAAGATCATTGTGAAACTTAATTACTTGCTTACAGTGAAGCCCCAACAAAATAGATATCTATTCTTATATAAAGCAAGTTATTTAAAAGCATGTTTTGTTATAATTCATTGTCCTTTTATTTTTTAAAGGTTTGTTTTTTTTTGTTTTTTTTTTTGTGACACAGAGAGAGAGAGAGAGAGAGAGAGAGCACAAGTAGGGGGTGGTGCAGCAGGCATAAGGAGAAACGGGCTCCCACTGAGAAGGATCATAACCTGACCAAAAGTAGTTGCTTAATGACTGAGGCACCCAAGTGCCCCTCCTTGTCCTTTTTAAAAAATATTTTTATACTGCGGTGCACACAGAGGAAGTACTTACAAGGTGGTGGACAAGAGATAGTCAAAGAGTCAAATGCTACATCTAGGACAATGGAATGGGAAATAAATATTCATTAAGATGTTCAGCAAAAATTCTAAGAGGAAAAATTTAAAAAAAAAAACTGTGGCTGAGATATGTATTTAAATCCCCTCCTTTCTCAAGTTCTATAGCTGATGATAGATAGATGGATGGAGTTGATAGGTAGTCCAGTGATACTATACTGGATCTCTCTACATATATATAGACTTATCTATATATCTATCTATTCATATATATTTCTCTCTGTGTATTCATATATATAACATATGTGAAATCTGCATGTAGCTATTTATATCTATCTATATCTATATCTATATAGAAGCACACTGGATATCTCTGTAGCTCTATCTATTATCTATCTATATCATCTATTCATAGAGATACCTGTTTATATACCCACATATATAGAGCAATCTGGATCTATATCTCTATTAGATGTCTGTATCTTTATACATATTTCTTTATCTATATATATGTGTGTGTGTGTGTGTATGTGTATATATGTGTATATATATATATATATGTATATACATATTCCAGTGGTATTACACATATTTGTGTGTGTGTGTGAGTATTCCAGTTATTTTAGCAGTGTGGTTCATAGTCCTTTTACATCAGAGTTATTAGTGCTTAAATGGAATGGGTTTGGAAAACCATTGGAAAATCATCATTACCCACAAAGATAGAGATCATCTTGTACCAGATCGCCACCATGTAAAGTAACCAATCAGATGAATGTGAACCATATATGTTTATGAAATAGAACTGATGGACAAGAAAAAAATGACAACATAAAAAGAATTATAAGAGCCCTCAAGGAAATTCACATAAAGTATCTAAATGGCATTACAAGATTTGAATCTTGAAATATATTTATAAGCAAACATATTTCTACTCTAGATCTAAGATACATAATTGAATCAAAAGGGATAATCATAATGGGAATGTTTATCTTACATTTTCTTTTTTTAATTTTATTTGTTTTTCTAAGTAGGGGGGTTCAGAGCCCAATGTAGGACTTGAACTCATGACTCTAAGATCAAGACCTGAGCTGTAAACAAGAGTAGGACACAACTGACTGACCAACCCAGGCACCTCGTGTTTCTTACATTTTAAATAAGGACATTTTTAGTAAGAGTCATTTGCACTCAGTTTCAAATAAATCTAGAATTAAATATATTATGTCTTCTCAGCAAAGCCTAAGGCTTATACTGGGTGAGAGAGGACTTCGAGGATTAAAAGCAAAGTAAAAAAAATAAAAATACCCCACAAGTGTCTTGTTATTGGAGTGAGAAAATAGTAGAGGAGTTTTTTAATTTTCTATCCAGATTGGGGAAAATTTTAACACTCATTCACCTAACTGTGGAGAAATATGTGTTTGAATTTGAGCCTTAAGAAACATAAAGCGCTTTTTAAAAAAAATATTTTATTTCCTTATTTGACAGAGATCACAAGTAGGCAGAGAGGCAGGTAGGAAGGCATAAAGAGAGAGGGGGAGGCAGGCTCCCTGCTTAGCAGAGAGCCCAATGCGGGGCCGATCCCAGGACCCTGAGATCATGACCTGAGCCAAAGGCAGAGATCCAACCAACTGAGCCACCAGGTGCCCCAAGAAACATAAAACTTTAAGTAAGGACCTGGAAGACAATAATAGAATTATTATTAATCTGATAATCACAATCAAATTAAAAATAAATATATAAAAGTAAAAATATAAAAATACATTTTATATATATAATATATATTATATGATATACAAAAGTAAAAATATAAAAATATATCTATAAATATATAAAAGTAAAAATATATAGAAGTAAAGAAAAATAATTAGTAAACAGAAAGTCAGATCATGGGAATATGTTCAAGTGTTATGTAAAAATAACAGAATGAGAACTTCTATTAACAACAACAATGTCTAGTTATAACAAGGACATTAAGTAAGTTAAACAAAACTGGGTATGGAAATTTACATTTTAAGGGGTAAGAATTGACAGAGAGATTGAGAAAGGGTAAAGGGTATAGAAAATTATTTCAGGAAAATACAAATAAAAAGATAGTAGTACCCATATTAATTTCAGAACACTAAAAAACAAAAAAACATGGGCATAAAGATGTGTAAAATTCTATGAAACAAACATTACTGCTTTTTAAACACTTTGGAAATGCAAAAGAAACTTGATGAAGTAACTGTCATCTATAATTTAATACACCTTTCCCATGTGAAGGATTACCCTCTGGTGGCCAATTATAAAAACAATATCTTATCTCACTAAAATGACCAGAGTGTGAACTTGTCAAGAAATACATAAATTGAAGTCAAGTGCCAAACAAGCAGAGCAGCAACTTGGAGCAACATTCTTGTAAAATGCAGGACTCCAAATACCAAATTCAGGGAAAACTATTGGATGAATGTCCCTGGAAAATTTCTGTGTTGGACAAAAATTCTCTACATACTCAGAGCCCTGTGGTCCTCCAACCTAGTCTGATAAATGACCATGTTGCCATCCTGAAGTTTCAAGTAACTGACTTCATCCCTGACTAAATGGTAAGCCTATCTTTTTCACTGGTAAATAAGCTTCTGAAAATACAGAAAATGTGAAAAAAAAAAACCACCTTAATTTTGATACATTTGTGTCAAATCAAAAGTACTATCTCTATTAAAAGAAACTCATATTGATTTTGTGGTTTGAAATGGAAAGATAAAAGATAATTTAACTAAACATGTTAAATATTTTCATGTTAAAGACAGCTTACTTTGTTATGAATATGAGATGTAGCATTTAAATTACGTATTGGTTAAGGACACAGGAAGCTTCAGACTGTTTTGGCTTCCAAAAGTGTATAAATCTTGACAGTTAGATATTAAAGTGTTTAAATATATTATGTTGACATAATATGCATTTAAACTACACAAATACAAATATAATATCTATTTAAATTATGCAAGTATGCATTCATGCACTTAGTACATATGTTTATATTTTCATTTAAATATATACAAATATGAATATACATTATGTAAGAAATACATATACAATCTAAATACTCAATTATGAATACTTTATTCCCTATTAAGCAAGTATCACATTATATGATTTTGAAGATGATCTTCCATATTCTACATATTCATATGCAATATTACAGAAATGAATTTTATTTATCTATAATTAATTATAATCTTTATAAATATATTTTTACATTATAAATAAACCTAATAATTAAGTTGTAAATGCAACAGAAATTTAAGTGAATTTAATTTATTAAATTAATGAAATATTAACCAAATTAAATAGACAACACAGCTTTTAAAAAAGTCTAATTTCATACATATGTACAAGAAACTTCTAAGCTAAACTGTTAAACTTACAGTTTACATGTCAGTAATCTTCTATTTGTAATAATAAAAACTGAATAAGAACTTTTAGTCTCCAAAACTGTACATATTCATTTCTCCTGGTTATTTGGATATTAAAAATTATAAAAGCAATAGATATTGACATGCTTATTTCATAAATAGTAATATCCAGCATACAAAAATAAGGCAGCACAGAAAGATAAAGGTTTTTAGGTTTTTTGGGTTTTGTTGTTTTTGTTTTTGTTTTTGCATATGTGGTTGTGTGTGTGTGAATGTGTGTGTGAATGAATGAGGTTGGAATAAACACCTTATATATCCATGACAGGAAAAATGAAATATTATAAATATTGCTCTTGTACTAGGTAAAAAGTTAATCCTTTATATTCTTCTCTATCTCCACTATTACATAAAACATACTCAGTATGAAGGTGTTTACTATATGTTAAAAAATAGGAAAGGAACAGTATACCTTAATATAGTGCAGACAAAGACATTAATAAATATAAAGGCAGAAATTAATAAAAGACATGAAAAATAGGATAGATAAATGTGAAAATAAACTAATTTGAAAATATGCAGAAGCTAATCCCCTATAAGAATTTTTAGGGCTTTATGTTTTGGAAATAATTACATGTATGCATAAAACTTTGTTTCAAAGGTTATTCATATATAGGATTGTTTCCAGAATAAAACAACCCACAGTCAAAAAATTTTTTTAAACAAAAACAAATATAAAAATGAAAAAAATTTAAGGATTCAAAGGACACATTGCCTAGACAGATGAAAGATGAAGAAAATTATATGATAATTCTGCATATAATAACTTTGGAATATTAGGGGAAATGTGTGATTTCTCATAAAATTATAATTTAAAAATGTGACCAGAAGATAGAATGCACCAATTTCCTTAGAAATTTGAATGCACCAATGTCCTTAAAAAGATTGGAAACATTTTAAAAAGTTGCCAGAATTGATGATTACACAGCTAATACTATGTAACATCTAAAGATAAATAAAACTATTCTTGATAAAAGAAATATGAAACCTCCACAACTTACTTGAGATAGTATCTTAATTATCCATACTTGATAAAGATAACTTAAAAAATGACTGTAGACTCAGTTATAACAGCAACAATTATAAAGAAATGTATCAGAAGGTACAGGGAACTCTGATACAAGGCACTGATACAGGATGAGTTCTAGAAAACTTACGGACCACTGTTTCCCTGACATATTGTTACATTTTACCAGTGTGTGTGTGTGTGTGTGTGTGTGAGTGTGTGTGTGTGCGTGCGTGCGCGCCCACCCGCACGCATGCACCGGAATTTGTAGAAAATAAATGGACTTCAATAAAATGACTTTCTGGGATTAGAACCTTACTCCTTTCACTCCTCTATTAACTTTATTCTTTTGATATCGATTGGTTAGACGCTAAGAGAATTGTATCCTCCGGGGAGTCTAACAAAAAATAATAAGATGGCATTGATGTAAACTAATCACTTTTCAGTTGGCAAAGTTCCACGTTTTAAAATTTTGAATTTCATTTTAAATAGTACACTAGACTGTAAATGAAAATTAGTGTAGTTGAATTTCAAAGGGCTGTAAGAGACTGCTGAATTATTGAAAAATAGTGTCCTACATCATCTGAGAGGTTATTTTGATGGCTTCTAAGCACCCGATAGTGGATGCCATGATGGATCACATGTATTCCCCACCAGGAATGAAAGACTGGCTGCCCACCTTCTCCGTGTCAGAAAGCCCTCATCTGTCAGTGATTTAAAGGATGGCCTCAGTTCAAGAGAGCAGCTTTTGTTCAGAATAATGCCCATTTCCAGTGACTAATCAATGTTGGGTTGCAAATGCCCAGGCTCTATGTCAACCTTGAGACAATTTTAAAGTGTCCTCCCAGCTCTGGAACTCTCCGTACAGACAGCTGAAGCTTCTATTAGATCTGCACTGTAGCTCAACTTCTACCTAATGTTTTGTTTTGTTTTCCCCTTCCCATCACAGGTGTTAACTCAAAACACTTACTAATAAATTTTCTGCATGCTAATCTCAATCTAGAATTAGCTTTTCTAGAAATCAAATATGGAAGCAGTTCCAGGAGTGGCTTGAATAAGCAGACTCTGGAGTGAGATTTTGCAACCAGAGTATAGACCTTATGACCTATGACTGGCAGTGGTCACAGATACCTTCTGGCCCAAGATGGCACTGAAATTTTTAACTTTCATAGTTGGTGAACTACAATGGTAGAGGGAATGCATTAGCAGATGTGATGTATTGCACATTTGAGAAAAAGTGGAAAATATTAACTATTAATGAAATGGAACTCGGTGTTTAGTGCACAGTTTTATTAAACTCTGAAAAATAACTAAAAGCTAAGGCTGATTAACTGAAAATAATGGCCAGGTGTGAGAGCCAGAGATCTTCTTTGGGGGCACATAGTTCTTGCCTTAGCAGGTCCGAAAAAGCTAAGACCCACAGAACCACACCTAGACTTACACGGAGAATATCAAACCTTCCAACTAAGGCACATCTCCTATTTCAAAACAGGTCCTAGTTGGGAAAGAACGGTATTCTGATATATGTAATTAGTATTTGTAACTTAACCAGTAACAGAGGTTAAGTCACAACATAACCCAACTGTAGGCATATTAAGCCTGAAAAGAAGAGAAATGATTATAGGTCAAGGATCTGTGGGACCTAACCAGCATGTAATGAAAAATCTGGGAAAGTAGACATGCAACTGAATTCGGAGTGTGCTTGTACAAGACGGTGAAAATTAAGGTTTGAATAAGGAGAATTTATTGATTTGGTAGTTTTCTTCTAACAAATAGGATTTAATGCCCTGGCAAAGATCTAAGGAGACATTGCATGCTTTAAGGATGGCTAAAAGTAGCTCCTAAGGGCATGGAAAAAAAAAATGATGGTTCACAATATTTGAGGGATAAATGCCAGAACTTGAATTGAAGAGAAGGAGGTAAAGGAGGAATTAAAATGCTCAAAGTTGGGAAATGCTAGAGGGAATAAGCTATGTAAGACCTGAAAATTCAACAGTGGAATCTGTTCCCTGTAAGGCCCCAGAAGGTACATAATTTATAAACTGTAAGCAATGACATGGTGATAAGCACCACTGTGTGTGCTTATACTGTGGTTCCACTGTATGTCAGAGTCAATGCAGGATCTTTTCTTACAAAGCTAGGCTTACTGACAAGTGCTAATGATAGGATCCAAAAAAAAAATGATGGCAGGAAGTGACACTTAACCAGCAGAAATCAGTTTGTCATAATCATCAGTATGTGTGGGCAGCAATGTAATTTCTGCAAGAAATCATAGGAATGTTTACTAGAAAATTTTTTTCCTGTGTCAACAAACAGATGGGCAGGTAGCAGGCTAATACTATACCTATAAATTAAAAAGAAATCAGTGATGTTTGGTGAGAAAACTGAGTGCTGTCATCCACCAACCCCCACCACCATTCCAGACTACTCTACTGACAAAGTTATGATTCTTAACTTTATACCCAACTTTTATTTTTTATTTATTTTTTTTAAAAATATTTTTTATTTATTTATTTGACAGAGAGAGATCATAAGTAGGCAGAGAGGCAGGCAGAGAGAGAGGGGAAGCAGGCTCCTTGCTGAGCAGAGAGCCCGATGTGGGGCTTGATCCTAGGACCCTGAGATCACGACCTGAGCCAAAAGCAGAGGCCTAACCCACTGAGCCACCCAGGTGCCCTATACCCAACTTTTGAATCTGAGACTCATTGTGTCAAAAAGTGACTGAGTCTCCAGAAGGAAGAATCTCACCACAGCAAGTATCATGGTAATGATTCCCATAGTCCCTGAAAGGAAACTACTACCATTATTCAGGCAAAAAAAAAAAAAAAAAAAGAGCTATTACCATTATTCCTGAGGAAAAAGAAATACACAGAGATTCCAAATACAGTTGGACAAAGAGTTTGATTTGACATTGATACCAGGGAATCTGAACAGTCATTACAGTCCCACTGTCAGAACAAGAACATATGAAAGTGAGGTAATAACATCAGTTTGAGCCCCAGTTCAGTTCCCATTGGGTTAACTGAGTCTGCAAGCCCACCCAAGGATCATACTTTTGATCTCCAAATGAATAACAGGATACACATATATGATCAATGCCACAACTATCCTATGGGATATAGATGGGCTATAGGAGATCATAATGGAGAAAGCTCGGTGGGCACTTTGAAACTTTCACCTTCTTCAAGCAAGATAATAAATCACATACAGTACAGCATTTGGACATGTCTGCTTCTTGGTATGTAAAAAGTTGCCAAGAAATGCCAAGCCCACTTTCAGAAACCACGATTCCATTTGAGCCTATTAGAGTTGAACATGTAAAACAGACTGACTAACCAAAATCTAAAAGCTGAGAAGCAACACCTAGAAGAGAAGAGTTGGGACAAGTTGTCTAACTTTAGCCAGAACAGTAAGTTTCATAACTGGCCCTCACATGACACATAGGAAGCAACACAAAACAATTTATCTCAATTAAAGCTTATCTTATGGATTACTTTTATACACTCAGTGTGGAAATACAGATAGAGATTGAGAGTCAGGTAAGTATCATTAATTAATATAATATATTCCAAATTACTACACCTGGCCCTGAGTAGCAGTTGTTTTTCTAATATGTGTTTGTAGTTTATGGACTCTTTCCAACAGTGAGAAATTTTGCTTATTTTTGCTAGTAAGGAAGTGACATACATATTAATAACAGAAAGTATTTAGGCACTAAATATGCTTAAGATATTATCTTATTTTTTGATAATGAATGGTTTGGGATGCCTATTCAGCATGCAAAACATTCTCTAAACCAGAGATCATTTGATTAAGTTGTTGTTCAGTGTCTTTGCAATAAACAAAAGGAACTACTTATGATTTCTGGGTTCCCCAACCCACTTGGTTTCCTGACAGTCAATTACTTTTTTGTGTGTTGATACTTCATATATTCTTAATCATTCTCTCTAGTTATAAATTAGTTAATATGGTATCAATCTCTTGCTTTTATAAGTATGATACATACAGTCCTGTCTGGGAAGGAAAATAAAAACTAATGTAGATGGCAAGAAAATAAATTATATTTCTTGAGAGATTTTACTTTCAGTGTTTAATATTCATAAGTTTATGTAATTCATACATTAAATTAATGAATTCTATCTTTTCATACCTACTTTATACATGAAAAAACAGAGATCCAGAGAGATGCTTAAGAGCTTCACAAAAGTATCCCAGAATAATTCTGAGTTTTTACTAAAACAAACATTGCCTGGTTTCACAAGTTCTTTCAGTCATATCAAGGGGTAATAATCTAATTGACACTCTGACTCAACCAGGTATTCAGTGATATTTTCATAAGATGTAGCTTGTTAATAGTTCACAGAAATTTTCTTTGTCTGAACTCAGATTTCTCACATATTTTCTTGTGAAAATTCCCCACATGAAACATGTAAGCACAAATGTTCAATCAGGTCCTGAAAACAAACAAAAAACTAACACCGGATGGTTTTTATTTTTGTCAAAGTAAAATATGAAAATGTTTCAACACCTGTTTCCCAACACCCTCCAGATACAGACATGAGAGATTATAACCTTCAGAGCATCAGGATCATGTTGAAATTTTCTCTCTACAGAGCTTAATAAAATACTTGAAAGGAATAGCGTGAAAAATCACTATATATTAATGCCTCCAAGAAAGTCTAGAAACCAGCTTTTACTCTGAGTTGGCAGGCATTTCTCCCACCCAATCATTTTCCCTCTGCTACTTTAGAACACTCAGAAGCCTAGCTTCAGCTTCATTGTGCTTTAGTTAATAGCTAGCAAAGGTCAAAAGAATATTTTTTTCTTTTCAAATACATAGTTGGGACATGTTTTTACTAGATTCTGACTTTATTGAAGAAAGTATAACTTGGGAAGAAGGGTGTATGCTAGAATATATTAAAACCCTGCTCCTTCTTGCTCTGTGACCCTGGTGTAATAACCTCATCAGTAAAATAATGCAGTATTTTCAAGGATATTTTACAGATTAGAAAAACTATCTCCATAGCATTTTAAATTGTAGAGAAGAAACCAATGTATTGAGGCTATTATTTGTTCTGGTTACTGTTACAGAATTATTTTGTTTGAAGATATTTATCAACCTTCTTTTTGTAAGACATAATGTATTAAATTGAAACAGGATAAACATAAAAGTATGAGATGAAAAGTAATTTGAAGATGAACATTTTTAATAAAGCTGCTTTTAAGAATGATGTAGCTTTTTGAGTTATATTTAATTTCAGCAGAGGTCAGTCAATCTTTGCTCCTCCCAAGACTAATATGAAATGCATCCTTGAACATTTTTAATTATTGGAACCTAAGTGACCTTAGAACAAAAGCAAAGTTTAGCTAGAAATTCTGCTACACATCAGCATTTTCATTGAAGTTCAGAAATGCTGAGTATACAAATGCCACTCGTGAACCATATTTATTATTTAAGAAGAAAAAAAAACTTCAAGAAAACATTTATTTCATATAAGTAGAGATAAAATATATTTTAAATGCTTTCAATAATCTGCCAATTTTTACACAAAATACATAATTTTGAAATTTATGGTATGGAAATATCCACTTACACTACCAATAAACAAATACTATTAAGCCACCATGTTTGGGAAATGCAGCCAATAAAATACATGGCTTATGGCAATACAGAGCTCAGGAATTGACAGAAACAATCAAGCTATAAACTCTTGTTACATATGTGAGTAATAAATGAATTTGTTAAGCTCATAAACATTGAATCTTTTAGGATCCTTGTGCTCTTGGGTTTACTCAAAAATTATATCTGACATACCTTGAAAGAAATCCATGGATCTCAGGACAGCCAGAGGCTCCTTTGTGTTTAGGTAAAAAAGTCTCAGCCTAATATGGATATATGCTTAAGGAATTCCAAAAATTAGTGAGTTCTAGAAAAATACTAATAACTCAGTTGTTTTATAAAAGGCTGAGAAGTTGCTTGCTTATTGTGAATAGATATCTAATGAAATTTTATTAATGTCTGATAGACATTAATAGTTTGTTTGTATTAAATAGACTTATAGGCCAAAATAAAAATCACCTGATCACTGTATCATGCTTGGACAGGTTAGTATGGGATAATTTAAGTCAAAGATGTATGGGTTCTTCCTTTCTCTGGCATAAAACCTATCATAGAAAAGACACACTAGGGGCACCTAGGTGGCTCAGTGGGTTAAAGCCTCTGCCTTCGGCTCAGGTCATGATCTCAGGGTCCTGAGTTTGAGCCCTGCATCTGGCTCTCTGCTCAGCAGCGGGCCTGCTTCCTCCTCTCTCCCTCTCTGCCTGCCTCTCTGCCTACTTCTGATCTCTGTCAAATAAATAAAATCTTAAAAAAAAAAAAAAAGAAAGATAAGATACACTAAAATCGTCTTTAACTGAGTTTTACATTATTTCAGATCCTGAAATTTAAGCACATAATGTCTAAACTATAATCTTGACAAGCTTACATGAAAAGTATTAAAAATCTGATTGCATAACTCTATTCTCTGGAAATATGCGATGTTTAGGATCAGAATGTGAGATGAATGAATGTCCACAGTTTGGACATTTTGTGGAATAAGCGTTGTGGCCTTTAATTCGGTAACAGGAATTCAGGGTACAGAAACATATGTACAAATAGAAAATAGGGGCACCTGGGTGGCTCAGTGGGTTAAAGCTTCTGCCTTCAGCTCAGGTCATGATCCCAGAGTCCTGGGATCCAGCCCCGCGTTGGGCTCTCTGCTCAGTGGGGAGTCTGCTTCCTCCTCTCTCTCTGCCTCCTTCTCTGCCTACTTGTGATTTCTATCTGTCAAAATAAATAGATAAAATCTTAAAAAAATTAAAAATAAATAAAAAATATCTACACACACCTCAAAGTAATTCACAAGAGTTAGCTTCATCAAGAAGAAAGGAGCTAGATATCACATTCTGGCAACATTTTTCTAAACTAGCATATTATATGAATATTAAATTTGACACTCTCATAAAAGCTTGCATTGTTATTTATAACTTGTCACTTTCTAATTGCTTTTTAATAGTTTGCCTCCGTAATAATTTCTTTATCCTGACAGTTTTTACAGATTAAGTATGAAAACATTTCAAAAGATTGTTTTTCCTCTAATAAGTAAGGCATTATAGCTGGGCAACCAAACTTTAAAATCTTACATTTCAAAGAAATCTTATCTACTGGAATATAAAGAGAGAGAGGGAGAGAGAGATCTTTTAAAAAATTAGTATATTAAATTGCTCTTTACATGTATAATTAATTCCAGGTGTTCTCATAGTGCTTTTTTAATATGAAGATAAATAATTAGGAAATTGAGAAATCATCTAGAGAAATACTCTACAATATCTGTCAATATTTCTAGATAGTTCATTCTACTTTTTCTCTTTAATTCACATGACATATTTAACTTCAACACAAGTTGTAGTGAATAGTTTAGCTTTTTTTTTTTTTTTTAAGCAGGAATACTTAACTACAAGTTCTTATATAGATTCTCTGGGATTTTCTAATTTGAATTCATTGGCCTTTGTGATATCCTTTAAAGAATTACTGAGAAACATTATCCTTCCACGTTTAGTCCTCAAAGTGTTTAAAGAGAGCAACCATACTTCTATGTGTGCACATATACCTTTGTGTACATGTGTGTTGTATAAGGCTGTATAACAATAATAGATCTACCTTTTTCTTGTGTGTTATGATCCTATGCTTTGGCTTGAAACTTTTGCCCAGGTAAACACAACTTCTTGGAATTTCTAATAGACATGGCAGTTTTACACCCATGTCCATTTAAGCATATTGCCCGAAGCAAGGTTAAGATTATCACAAACCACCAAATTATATTTTAATATAAACATCTACTAAGTCTACCTATGAATCATGGTATTTCTTTTCTTGAGCTTTACATGTGTTCCTTCTTTTCCTTTATTAGAACTTAAATACTGACCTCATACATTTCTCTTAGGTTTTCATGATCTTTTAAGAATCTGGCCTACTCATACCTTTAAATGATCTACAGTACTTAATATCCTTAAATGAATTATTTTTTTATAGATTTTACTTATTTGACAGAGAGAGACAGCAAGAGAGGGAACATAAGCAGGAGGACTGGAGGAGGGAGAAGCTGGCTTCCCACTGAGCTGGGACCCCAATGTGGGATTCGATCCCAGGACCCTAGGATCATGACCTGTACTGAAGGCAGACTCTTAACGACTGAGCCACCCAAGTGCCCCCCCTTAAATGAATTATTGAAAACAATATCAAACAGGAAAAAAGATCAAGTATTGAGGCTCTGAGAAGATAAATTCCTTGATCAAGGGCAAAAATTCAAACAGGACTGGAAAATGGCTTGGCCAATGTGAAAAAGCATAATCCATGTGAAGACAGAGATATTAGAAAGCTGTGGGAGAGGAAGAGAACAAAGGTAGGGAGAAGAAAGCTGGACTTTTGGAATTCAGAGTCCTCAGAATATGGTGTTTGGAGAAACTCATTTGATTTTAAAGTATGATCACGATTCCACAGTTTCTACAGCACTATTAATGAACTTCAAAACTGGGAAATTGGATTAAACTAATAGTTTTTCAAAACACATTATATATTACTATCATTTTCTTCCATTTTGGCTCATGTATTTTCAGTCTGCTGATGGCTACACATTGTCTAATGATAAATGTCTGAAAGGCATGATCCTCTCCACCTATTCTCTTGAAATGCTGGCACTGTATCATTTCTATGGAAAGATTCATGCCATCATGGGACAAATATAGTTTGGGCTTTTAAATTATAGGGGTACTATCTTGACTCATTACTTATTAGCTGTATGATCTTTGACAAGAAACTTGACCTCTTTAAGCCAAATAATAATATATATCAATAATAACTTTAAGTCTGAGATAAGATGATGTATTTAAAAAGCTTTGCACATAGTGGGAGCTCTACAAATGGTAGATATTACTGTTATTGTTTTTGTCATTAATATTTTAAATTTAAAAAACTGCTTGATAGGGACGCCTGGGTGGCTCATTTGGTTAAGAGGCTACCTTCAGCTCAGGTCATGATCCCAGCGTCCTGGGATTGAGTCCCGCATCGGGCTCCTTGCTCGGCAGGGAGCTTGCTTCTCTCTCTGCCTCTGCCTGCCACTCTGTCTGCCTGTGCTCACTCTCTCTGACAAATAAATAAATAAAACCTTTAAAAACAACAACAGCAGCAACAAAAAAAACTGCTTGATAATAAGAAGCCAAATATTTGCTAGCAATCTGTATTCTTGTTTGGTTTCTGTTTTCCAACTTACAGGTATCTGTTTTTTATATCTCACATTTTGCATGAGAATCTGAAGTGCTAACACATAAAAAAGCACTTGAAAAATGTCAGATATTATTATAATAACCACTTAATATTTGTTGACATATTAGTAAGAAAGGAAATAAAATACGTAGCAAAGAAAAAGTCCTATAACAGCTTCACAAAGACATCAGACCAAAATATGCAAATTAACTGTATAGTTCCTTAAGGTCAATATTAATAAACAACCCCACACAGGCATATTTTCTTTTTTCTTACTCCTCCAATTAATTTTCAACTAAAAAATTAACTCAAAGTTAGGACACCTGGGTGGCTCAGTCAGTTAAACATCTGCCTTTGATCTGGGATCAAGCCCTGCATTGGACTCCCTGCTCAGCACAGAGCCTGCTGCTCCCTCTTCTTGTGCTCTCTCTTTCTCTCTCTCTCTCTCTCTCTGACAAATAAATAAATAAAATCTTAAAAAAGTTAACTCAAATTTGATATATAGAGATGACTTAATATGGAGTTTCCTGATCTATATAGACATAAAATTTAAGAACACATTTATGTGCAATGAACACATCTTCAGTTAAGATACATAAGTAACATGTGATTCTAAACCAATGTGAATTTTTGTGCTTGAGCTGTCAAGTAAAGACAATAGGTATGTATTAAAGAAATTTTGATATAGTGTCATTATAATAAACTAGTCCATAAATAGCCATGCTACAAGAGTCTATAAATGAGGATTAAATGGGGCATATCCTTTCTTAGTTTCATCTTCTCTGTTGTTCAGTTTACTTCACACAACTTTGCAAATGAGCTTTATAAAGGTTCCTAAGAGATACATCTTGGGTTCTTAAATCTTTATGTTAGTGTACCATTACATGATTACATAGCACTTAAATATCAAAAAGAAGAATTTTTCTACAAGATTACTGTTTTCATCTAAAAAGCAATTATCTGGATGTCTTTTTCCATCATATTAAAAAATTTCTATCTGGGAGTTACTAAGGTTATCTTTTCAAAATAAAATAAGATGAATTACTATGACCATTACACCATTTTTATACTTAAATCATTTGGTGATTTTAAGGCACTGCCTTCTTTCAGAAATTATACACATTCCATTTTTCCCCAATCTGTATAAAAAATTGGGGTTTACAGGCACTTGATGGCTTGGTCAGTTAAGTGACTGCCTTCCTCAGGTCATTATCCCAGGGTCCTGGGATTGAGCCCGCATCAGGCTCCTTGTTCAGCAGGGAGCCTGCTTCTCCCCTCCCTGCCCTTCCCCCTGCTTGTGCTTACTCTCTATCTCTTTCTCTCACTTGCTCTCTCTGTGTCAAATAAATAAATAAAATCTTTAAAAAAATAGGGTTTACATTAAAAACATGGGTTACTAAAAGTTTGCTAGAAAGAACTATGTGAATATTATAAATAAATATAATTAGCTTTTGCTAATATCTTTTAATTTTTTCCAGTTTTATAGAGATATAATCGATATAACATTGTGTGACTTTAAGGTATTCAGTGTAATTTAATATATGTATATATTGCAAAATGATTACAACAATACATGTAGTTAACACCATTACTGTAATGCATATCTGAAAGTTACTGAGAGAATAGATTTTAAAACTTCTCACTACAAAAAAAAAAAAAGAAAGAAAAGAAAAAGAAAAAAGGACAATCTCGTGCTGACTCAGACCTTCATGATTATTTCCCAAATTTATCTTAGTTTTTATGGCACTTACTTCTTGAGAGGAAAAGTGGGAGAGAAATTTAATGGATTTGTGGTAATGCTTGGCAAAGGCCAGTGCTGAGTATATATATACTCCTTATCACAGCCCCCAAAAAGCAGGAAAGAAAGCCTGCCCTACACTGGCCAATGGCTAGGAACTTAGCCTTCTTTCTACATGGGTGCTGTATGAAATTCATTACTTGTGTGACTGAGTACAAACTACAAAACATCTCGAATTCTCAACTTTGCAGTTGTAAAATAAGTATATATTAATATTTATTTGCCTCTTGAGGTTGTCATGAAGACAAATTTAGTGGCCAGAGGAACTATTTCAAATTAAAATATCATTTAACTATTTTTCTTTTTTATAGTTAGGATCCTAGTCTCTGAATAAGTTTGAGTGGTAAGAATATTACAAAGTGTACATAAACACATACACACACACACAAACACACACACACACACACAGAAACTCCTAATGTTGCAAAAAGCAATGATAAAATTCAAAGTGATAAAATAAAAAATATAGATTCCAGCAAGAATGGTTTGCATGGTGTGTACCCGGTTGAAGGCTTTTGAAGAAACAGGGATATCAAAGAGTTAATAGTTAGGTTAGGGCACAAAGCAGAGATTCTTGAATATCTCTATAAGATATATATTTGTATTAACTTTTCCATATGTTTTCCAAAAAAAATGGATGTACATTAACATGGAAGAGAACATGCACTATTTACATATTCCCTGATGGGTGTATTTTTGTTCAGAAAATTGTGCTTAATTTTTTCTTAATTAAGATTTATATAAGTGAATTGTAGAGAAAGATATTTTTTGTATCCCCTCAAAACGTTAAAGGAAATTATAACTGAATGTCACCATGGATTCAAAAATTCTGCTCCAGAAAAAAGGAATAAAAGGAGTCAAAATATCACCTCCTTTCTAGAAGAGATGCCCTTTTGTCCACCCCCTTTTCAAAAGGAGCTGCACCTTTCCTGGGCATTTTGGACTATGAAAAATGTCCACTTTTTAGCAGCAGACCATACCAGTTACTTCCTGGTGTAATATTTGGAGAGAATAACATTTCGTTGAGTTCTTTTATGGGGTATCTTTATTTTTTCATCAGATTCTGATAGAAAGGATCAAATTATAGTTTGTCCAACTTAGAAAAGTATGGCATCTACAGACAAGCTGAAAGCAACAATTACCCACTATGCTTCTGCTAAAGAAATGAGTACCATATAAATTACTTGTAGAGTCACTGAGTGTTCAAGAAGCTTTCTCCTTCCAGAGCACCCTCAGACTTTCACTATTTGCAGATGACATGATACTCTGTATAGAAAACCTGGAAGACTCTACCAAGAAATTGCTAGAACTGATATATGAATTCAGCAAAGTCACAATACAGAATAAATGTCAAGAAATCTGTTGTATTTCTATACACCAATAATAAAGAAGCAGAAAAAATTAAGAAGTAAATCCCATTTCCAACTGAACCAAAAGCAGTAAGATGCATAGGAACAGACCTAATGGAAAAGTTAAAAGGCCTGTACTCTGAAAACTGTAAAACACTGATGAAAGAAATTGAAAATGACACAAAGAAATGGAAAGACATTCTGTATTAATGGTTAGAAGAACAAATATTGTTACAATGCCTACACTACCCTAAGCAATCTACATGCTTAATGCAATCCCTATAAAAAGTACTGCCCACATTTTTCACAGAGCTAGAACAAACAATCCTAATATTTGTATGGAGGCACACGAGACCCCAAATAGTCAAAGAAATCTTGAAAAAAAAAAAAAAAGCAAGCCAGAGGCATCACAATTCTGGACTTCAACTTATATTACAAAGCTGCAGTGGTCAAGACAGTATGGTACTGGCACAAAAACAGACACATAGATCGGTAGAACAGAATGTAAAACCCAGAAATGAACCCACCACTATATGGTAAATTAATCTACACAAAGCAGGAAAGACTATCAAATGGAAAAAAAAAAAGTATTTTCAACAAATGGTGCTGGGAAAACTGGACAGTAACGTGCAAAAGAATGAAACTGGACCACTTTCTTAGACCATACACAAAAATACATTCAAAATGGGTGGAAGACCAAAATGTGTGATACAAAACCATCACAATCCTGGGGGAGAGAGCAGGCAGTAACCTCTTTGATATCAGCCATAACAACTTCTTTCTAGATATGTCTCCTGAGACAAGGGAAACAAAAGCAAAATTAAACTATTGGGACTTCATCAAAATAAAAAGCTTCTGCACAACCAAGGAAACAATCAACAAAACTAAAAGGAAAAGAAGATATTTGAAAATCACATATCTGACTAAAGGTTAGTATCCAAAATAAATAAAGAACTTATCAACCTCAACACCCCCAAAACAAATAATCCAGCTAAAAAGTGGTCAGAAAAGATGAATAGACATTTTTCTAAAGAAGACATCCAGGTGTTATGGTGATTTCTGTGAAACGTGTAAGCCTGATGATTCACAGAACTGTACCCCTGGGGCAAATAATACATTATATGTTAATAAAAATATTTTTAAAATACTCCAGCAAGAAAAGTAAGGGTTGATATTGGGGAGATAGATGAAACAAACAGTGAAATAGTGGTGGTTGTTAAGACTGGGCGGTGGGTACATAAGGTTTTTTGGTACTCTCTACTTTTGTATATGGTTGAAAATTTTTGTATTAAAAGTTTTTTGAATAGTTAAAAAGAAAAGGCATCCAGGTGACCAACAGACACATGAAAAGATGCTCAACATCAATCATCATCAGGCAAATACAACTCAAACCTACAACGATATATCTCCTCACACTTGTCAGAACGTCTGACATCAGCAACACAAGAAGCAACAAGTATTGGTGAGAATGTAGAGAAAGGGGAACCTTCTTCCACTGTTGGGGGGAATGCAAACTTGTGTTGCCACTCTAGAAATGGAGCTTCCTCAGAAAGTTAAAAATAGAACTACCCTATGACCTAGCAATCTCACTGCTAACTATTACCCAAAGAATACAACAGTACTAATTCAAAGGGATACACACTCCAACGTTTATGTCAGCATTATCTACAACAACCAAATTATGGAAACAGCCCAACTGTCCATCTACTGATGAGTGGATAAAGATGTGGTATATATGTGCAATGGAATATTTCTCAGCCATAAAAATGAGCGAAATCTTACCATTAGTGATGACATGGATGGAGCTAGCAAGTAAGTACTAGGCTAAGAAAAATATTTCAATCAGAGAAAGACAAATACTATATGATTTCACTCATTTGTGGAATTTAAGAAACAAGACAAATGAGCAAAGAGAGAAAAAAGAGAGAGAGGGAGAGAAGCAAACCAAGAAATAGAATCTTAATTATTCAGAAGAAAAAGATTAAGTTATAAAAACTGAAAAAGAAGAGGAAAATTAAAATGAAAAATATATCTTTGGCCATGATGTATTTAATAATTACAAACATTAAGACACATATAAACAAAGGAAAATATGATCTTAAAAGATACTTGAATTTCTACATGCTTCCAAAATAAGAAGTTAAAAACATCAAAGCAATGTATTGAGAAATAAAGCTAAGAAATAACAATCAACTAACTTCACAAAAATTAAGAAAATATCTCCTTGAAATAAGCTGTAGACAGAGTTATATGTAAATACAAATACATACATATGTGCAAATATGATTATCAATGTTTTATTTGTATCAGCAGTACTTAATGTCATTTTAACCTTAAGAATAATTCAAAAGTGTCTAAATTGCAGACATTATACATCTTTGTGTGCTTGAAATTGGTATAATAGAGATTACTTGCTTCTAAACAATAGCAACAAATGTTTGTCTTACATAAATTTTCTAGTATTTCTCTGTAATATCAAAAAACTAATTAGACAATTGAATGATGTTACCCAAAAATAAGACAAAAAGTCTGTTTTGCTCTTATTAAGATATGCCTCCAGGATAATGAAAATTAAACTCACAAAAGGACATCTTGGCTAAATGCTCTCCATTGCATTTGATTCAGATAATGAGAATAAAAGAAAATAATAGTTATCTTATTCTTGGAAGAAAACATTGGATTGTTTCACATACACCCTTTCATGTTAACTTTAATTTCTATCATCTGGGGTATGACATGAATGTAACTTGGAATCTGTTGTAAAACATTGTACAATAATTGAAAAGCATTTTTTTTATCAATGTTCATATAAAAATTATAGGAACTCCTTTGACAGTTATACTTTGTAATCTCTCCAGATGTTGTTACTTATGATAATCACTCTAACAACATTCCCAAATAAAGTACATTTTTAAAAATTATACTTTTATGAGAACTAAAATCTAACCAATGGATTTTAAATTAAGATGGCATTTGAGCAATTTAAAATTATAATATGAATTTTATATAAACTTTTTAATAAAATCTAATGAGGTTTGGATTTGCCATGTGATCTTAGACAAGACATTGAATATCTTTGTGTCCCAGTATCTTCAACTTGTCAAGTTATGGATTTTAGTTCAAAATCTTATTCCAATGGATGTTTCCTGATTCACATTAGTTAGAAGTCAAGTTATTTGAATATATAATTTGTTTAATGTTAAGAAAACAATAGACTTAGAGAGTAAGAGTCTAGAAACAGTCACATTTTAGTGTCTATTATGCATGTTGATTTACAGCAACAGACGATAGACTTAGATTTGTCCAAAAATAATAAAAAACTGAAAAGACACAAGGGGAGGATCAGCACATGCTTCTCATGATATTTGAAAATAAAATTTGAGACAAAACATTGTAGATTATATGAGATATCCGGTTGAATTTCTTAGGAATTTAGTACATGAAATTGGAATATCTTTCTTCAGATTTTAAATACATATAGATGAATGGCCACAAGATAATCTATCCATTTTAGGGTACCTCAGATTAAATGGATAACCTTTTTGTTTTCCTCAAAGTCTGACAAGTTTCTGAGCATTTAGGATAGAATGCAGTTAATTAGTTTCTTAAACTCTAATGGCTATTTTAATAACTATAGTTATAATTTTATGTTTTTTTAAACATAAGAAATATGGAGGTATTTTGTTACTTTTAGAAAAAGAGAATTGATTAAATTGTCCATAAAATAAATATACATATCCTTTATATATCTTAAGAACTGTACTTTTTAAAATAACAAAATAAAATAAAATGATATAAAATATTCTACTTAGAATAGCACTAAAAAGATTAAAAATTTTAATAAATATAAATATGGAAATCTTTTATGAAGAAAACGTTTAAAATATTATCAGGGTATTTATTATTTCTGTAATATATTAGTTTAGTATCATTCCAATCAAAATAATAAAACACCCTTTATTTGATCTGAAATAAAAGCCTACAACATGCAAAAATACAAGAGCTACTATGAAAAAAAATAATGAAGGGCTTTGGGGCATTCTTTATTTACATTCTTTATTTACAAAGAGCTATCATAAACCTACATATCATAAACCTACATGTATTAAAATATGACCTTAGGGAGGAATACTCAGGTAAAAGCAACATATTATTTTCTGAAATGTTAGTGTAATTACACTTGGAATTTTTTATGTGATAAAATTGTAAGCATTTTAAAATTACTAAGAAATGGATAGTTTATTTAGATAGATTATGAAAGGAAACTAAGACAAAAAGGTTCATCTTTGTAAGTAAAATAAAAGGAATTTGAGGTGATTCGTTGATTTATCTTTTCCTCTGAAATAAAGCTCAAAATCATTTGCTGACAGTGAGAAGATTGGTGAAATCTCTGATAATTCAAAAGATCATTGGAAAGATTGGAAACTTATGACAGGTTATTGTGCAGTCTTCAGGTATGAACTGGATTTGGAACTCATGAAAATAATTTTATAAAGTTCCTAAATATGTACTTTTACACTAAAAGTTTACTAAATTCTGGAAATAGAAATGGAGAAGAGTGTTGGTTGATTCAGAGGTGAATTTTGGAGAGCAATTGTGAGACAACATCGGGGGGAACAAGGGGGCTGATATTCAAAGACCAATTGATTGAAATGATCAGTAATTATTTCATCAATTTGATAAGCATTATATCTGTATTAAGTCTGTGCATCCTTCCAACCTTTTAGCTATTTGATTTGCTTCTTACTGGTTACCATCAATAGGTTTGCTTCCAAGTAACACCTTCCAGTCAATGCCTCATTACTTATACACTCACTTTCAATTAATTAACTGCCTCGTGCAGTTTCCCTTCCCTGAAATCTGTATTCCTGGTAGTTAGAAATGTTTAGACAACCACAAAGAGTAGAGATACTGTAAATATATAGATTTTTATATCAGAAACTGTACAACAATTTCATTAAACTACACACACATACATTGGATAAGTAGTATGTATACATATATAATTTCTCATGCAAATCTGGTAGGGAAAACCATATCTGTATGTAACTGATTTGCTAATCAGCTTTATAGTGCAGAGGACCACAGGGGAAGGGATGGGAAACTGAATGGGAAAAAATCAGAGAAAAAGACAAAGCATGAGAGACTCTGGACTCTGGGAAACAAACTGAGGGTTACCAGAGGGAGGGGCATGGAAAGATGGGATAACCAGGAGACGGGTATTAAGGAAGGCACGTGTGGTGATGAGCACTGGGTGTTATGTGCAATTAATGAATCATTGACTACATCAAAAAATAATGATGTATTATATGTTGACTAATAAATCAATTTTATTAAAATATAGTAAGTGCTCTCCTCACAAAAAGACAACATAATGTAGGGGCACATAGCAGAGGCAACCAACACAGAAGTGGAAAGTCAGGGAGAATAAATAAAATCTACATTGAAATTTGTGATGGAATGATTCATCTTGCTAAAGAGTAGGGAATGTAAGATGATTCTAGTCAGAATCCAGGATGCCAACCTCAGATCTAGCATGATGCATTAAGAAGAAAAAAAAAATGTGCTGCAGGATATCATATGATGATAACTGGGAGAGAACCTGGGGGAAGAATGTATTTGAGAAAACTTCTCTGTGAAAGGACAAATGAGTAATATGTATGTTTTGATGAACAATGAGGAACCATCTAGTGGAGAAAACCATGTTTGTAGAAATAAAAATGTCCACATTTATATGAGGGTGAAATGCCTGTATTAGAATGTATTAGAATTTCCATGCGGTCTGGTCTAGCATGGTATGATTTGCGGGTTGTACAGCTTGAGATTTTTTATAGCCATTTTTACAGTTATGAACTGTACCAAAACTGACAAAAATAATGGGCAGGTAACATCTTGAGTAGTACGGAAAAAAATATAAAGGAGAAATGAGAATCACCTGTCATTCTACCAGTCAGAGTTGCCTACACTCAGTATTTTAATAAGAATTTGTTAATTTTCTACACGTATTGAGAAGATATTTTACACAATAAAGATCACATCTATTGATGTATTAAATAGCCATTAGAAACTCTTGTTCTTAAATTTTACCAGAGGTAGAGATTTTTAAAATGGCATAGTTTATTTTATTTATTTGCAAAAGTGCAAATTTTATGCAGTGATAGACTTGAGATGATTTCAGATCGATGCTTATTTCAGCATATTTCCACCTAGAAGTTATCTTCTAATGCAATTTCATCAGATATACTCTCCTGGAGATCAATATCCTCTAGAAGTGTGAGTCAAATATGTTTTCATAAAAGGGCACTTAGGGCTGCTTTGGAAATTGCTATGATAATTGCCAAAATATTTGACCACTTAAAATCTCTTGATGAAATTATCCTAATCACATTCCTCACTGCCTGGGCTCTGTCACTCTTTCCTGCTCTTCTGCTCTGTTACTAGTCTGTCTTCTTTCAGCCTGGACAAAAGTGAAAATGAAATTTCACAGGAAACACAGCATCTATCCTTTTTTTCTAATAAGTACAATTTAAACATGTAAAATATATAAGAGAAATATGTGTCCTCAACCGACAAACACAGACTGTGTGAAAGTGTCTCTGCTGCTTTCAGCATCCTGGGTGATTTGAGATATAAGGAGGAAAACACTCAAACAAACAGAATCTGCTTTAGAATAAGAAGATTTTGATTGAAATCAGACATACCCTTGTGATCTGGCAATTTATCTAACTTCACATATTTCTGCTTCCACATCTGTGAAATGGATTTAAGAAGCCACATTAGAAAAGTGTTTCAAAAATAAATAGGAGATGTTATATTTAAAGTGTGTAGTATATACTAGGAGTTAAAAAATAAAACTTCAGGGACGCCTGGGTGGCTCAGTTGGTTAAGCGGCTGCCTTTGGCTCAGGTCATGATCCCAGCGTCCTGGGATCGAGTCCCACATTGGGCTCCTTGCTCGGCAGGGAGCCTGCTCCTCCCTCTGCCTCTGCCTGCCTCTCTGTCTGCCTGTGCTTGTTCTCTCTCTCTAACTAATAAATAAATAAAATCTTTAAAAATTTTTTTTAAAAAAGTTTAAAAAAATACAACTTCATTTCCATTTCCTTCAATTGGGGATCTTTAAAACCCAAGTTTTGGGGTACCTGAATGGCTCAGTGATTAAGCGTGTGCCTTTAGCTCAGGTCAGGAAACTCAGGGTCCTGGGATCAAGGCCCACATCAGCTCTCTGCTCAGTGGGGAATCTGCTTATCCCTCTACCCACCCCCCACTTGTGTTCCCTCTCTAGCTGCTCTCTCTGTCAACTAAATAAATAAAACGTTCAAAAAAATAAAAAAATAAATAAAATCCATGTTTTAAGATTCTCCCATCTTTAAAAATTAAAGTATAATTGACATAATATTATATTAGCTTTAGGCATGAAATGCAGTGATTCAATATTTGTATATAATGCTAACTGAACACCGCCAAGTCTAGTTACTATTTATCACCATACAAAGTTAATACAATTTTATGGACTGTATTCCCCTTGCTGTACATTACATCCCTGTAACTTATTTATTTTATACCTTTAAGTTTGTATCTCTTGATCCCCTTTATCCATTAACCCCCTCAACTTCCCTCCCTTCTGGCAACCACCACTCTGTTCTCTGTATCTGTGAGTCAGGGTTTTATTTTGTATTTTTTTTTTAGATTCCATTTTTAAGTGAAATCATGTGGTAAATGTCTTTTTCTGTCTGACTTATTTCAGTTAGCAAAATACCTTCAAGGTCCACCCATGTTGTCCCAAATACCAAAATTTTATTCTTTTTTATGGTTATATATGTATATACACATACTACATCTTCTTTACCCATTCACTTATCAGTGGACTTTTAGGTAGTTTCATATCTTGGTTGTTGTAAACAATGCAATAAACATAGGGGAATGTAGATCTTTTCAAATTAATATTTTTGTTTCCTTCAGATAGACAGAAATGGAACTGTTGGATCATCTGAGAGTTCTATTTTTATTGTTTTATTTTTGTGGAACCTCAATACTCTTTCCATAGTGGTGGCACCACTTTACTTTCCACTAATGGTGGATGACAGTTCTCTTTTCTCCACATCCTTGCCAGAACTAGTAATTTCTTGTCTTTCTGATACTATCTATTCTGACAGGGATGAAGTGATATCTGCTTGTGGTTTCGTTTGCATTTCCTTGGTGACAAGTGATATTGAAGATCTTTTCATGTGACAGTTGCCAAGCTTGATCATTAGTACTCATTAAAAGCTTATTGCATTAAATTAAAACATTTAATGTAGAATCATTTTTCAATGCTTTATTAATTATACATAAGAAATTAATTAACCTGTAGACTCCTATTGTTGCCATAATCCTAACAGATACTTCTGTAGTAATTGCTTTCCCAGGTTGTAAAAACTGGTACATACCATAATCTACTAACCCGAATGCCTACTTATCATTTAAGAGATAACTCAAGGTCGACTCAGCCAGTCAGCATTCTCAACATCCTCAAACTTTCTTAGCAATCTCACCTTATCATATAACACAATAACCTTTGCTCTTTTAATACACTTACCAAATTATGAAAATAATATTTTTTGTCTTACATGGCTGAATCTGCCAGTAGACAACTATCATTATGAGAAAAGCATTATTATAACTCTAGTGCTTACAATAGAGAAGGATGCCAATTATGTTTCCTTAATAGCTGAAGGAACAGAGAAAATAATGAGAATAATGAGGAAAAAGTATAAGGAAAAATAATTACAAAAAGTAATTATGAATAAATGGGTTTATCACAATCTGAAGATTGCTACATAGATCCCTTTTTTAATGGATGTCTTTGATAACTTAATTATTTGACAAAGTAAGATATTAGGTGTGTTGTTTAACAGGGAGCATAACAGTTTAGAGCTCTTTTACTTAAAATTTGTATCTTTAAAATACACTATAATTTAATATGGGTTGTATCATTTCTATTCTAAATTAGAAATGATTTTATGTAAACTTCTTAATGACTTAATTGTGATTATTTCACCCTGAAAATGAGAAAAGTTAACATAAGGATCAGTGTGATCAAAAGTAGTTTTGGCAGACTATATTATGATTTCCTTTCCTTGAGGGCTAGGAGAAGAAAGTAATGCTATGCATAATATTAAATTTTGTGAATGTTTTGTTTTAAACATACAATAGACCAGAAATAACTCCCTATAAGACAATGTGACTGGTTTCTTCATGATAACAAACTCTGTCTGCATAAGACTGATGTAGTAATTGAGCTACTAATTAAACTTCTAGTCTTATGATCAGGCCTTTGAAGAAAAAAATCAATGTGTTTGATGTAAGTCAGTTTCAAAAGCATCAGATTAGAGAAGAGTCCTTTCATCAGTAACTGTTGTCCTAAAGGTCAGGGAGAAGTAGTGGGAAGGATGTTGTAGATCAGTTTTCTCATCCTGGATACAGAGTAGAATGATTTCTGAAGAATAAAATTATCCATATATCATCACCAGTAATATTGGTGATTTAATTGCTCATGAACTGGGAAGGGCATCCATAGTTTTAAGACAATTTAATTAGCAATTCAGTTTGAGAACCACTGGCTTACAGGAAACAAGTTAGAAGAACTCTCAACCAGAGACTGATGTAATCCACTTCCTTTTTGAGATGCTATCCCACTATCTTCCACAAAGCATGAACCAAATAAAAAGACCATGAATTGAATATTGTAGCTGTGATTGAATAGATAGGCGTGTTGTTTTTATCTCCTTTCTAAAAGCACACATTGGGCATGTTATCTATTCCCCCTTTATGAATTGCTTTATATAGTTGCATTATATTCATAAACTTGAAATAGCTATTTTATATATTTTCTATTTATCAAAAATAATAAAGGAACTTGCAATCTGTGTCTATGAGATTGTGCCATGATAATTCTTCAATTACCATTAAAAGTATTATGTTTGTTATTAAGTACCATAAAGTAATAGATATAGACTACTATAGGTAGGATTACACAGTAGTCAGTCTATTCATTTATAAATAGACTACAAACTATATAAATTATATATACACATTTTTTAAAGCTCTATGTTTGAAGTTTTCCAGACAAAATCTAGCCATACCTAAATAATATACTTAAATGTTTTGCATAATATACAAGTCATTGCACTAATTTTCTTTCTCCAAATAGTAAGTTATTGGTCTCATGCTTTGCAGTAACAGTTACACCCAGAGGAACCTTACTTGTTAGGCCTTCATATATGTTATCAGCATCTGTTAATTACCACCAGACTCTTTCCATACCTACTGTTATTACAACAGTAAATCATGTTATAATCTGTCCAAGCTCTATAAGATTATTAGTTCCTAATTATCATTTGAACAACTTAGTGGGAAAATGATTAAATTAAAGAGAAAAAAAAAAAGAAACAATCACCAAAGACTTTGAGAATGCAGCAAAATTTATTGTCTAGTGAAGGCTGTGGGGAGTTATGAAAACTGGGGATTTGATCTGAGGAATTAAACACAAAGAAAGAGAAAATTAGATCTGAAATATATCTAAATGATATGATGACTATTAGAAAGATCTAGGACATAGAATTAAGCAATCTTTTTGGATTTGGAGACTTGTGAGGGAGATGCTTATGCTATTTTCAAGGTTTTTTTTTAAGATTTTATTTATTTATTTGACAGATAGAGATCATAAGTAGGCAGAGATGCAGGCAGAAAGAGGGGTGGGGTAGAAACAGGCTCTCCACTGAGCAGAGAGCCCTATACAGGGATTATAATTTGATTATCATATATCATATATCATATATCATAACCTGGGATTATGATTTGAGCTGAAGGCAGTGACTTAACCCACTAAGCCACCCAGGTGCCCCTATTTTCAAGTTTCTAACTGGTAAAATTATTTGTATAATAATGTGCTGGCATCTTCTATAATATTATTCTGCTTTATATTAGTAAGTAAAACATGTTGAATTATTTGTCATATAACATTTCATGAATAAAAAACTGAGACCTAGATAAGATTAACCATACACATATCTATGTTCCTTTTCAACTAATTAACAATAACAACAAAATAGTTTCAATAGTAACAGGGAAACATAGCAGCTTGTATGGAGATACTTCTAGGACAATTCAGTTTGGGTTACAATACTTTTATCATGCTATATTTCAGGGCTAATTGACACTGTACTTAAAAGCTTTTTTTTTAAAGATTTAGTTGAGGTATGAAGTTAAGAGAATGAGGAGTAAGATTTGAGAGAATTGAACACTAGGAAGTCTTCCCAAGATACAGATATTTTAGGTGAAAATTCTGAGAAATTGGGTAAATTAAAAGACTATTGAAAAAATGATGAAAGAATACTTTTCAATCAAAGTTCAAGTTGCATTAAAAAAAGTACACTTGAGATTTTCTTGGCTCAAACTTTGATAAGCAGTAGGTGTTTCTGTGGAAACCTATTTATAACAGAGCTGTATATTTGAGAAAATGGGAACAAGATGTTCTTATTAAAGCTGTGCTCCTTTCTTAATATCTCTATAACAAAAAGAGTTATTGGTGATCTATATAAAATAGATTTATTTCATCCTTTAATTACATTTTAAGAAGTTCACTTATAAGTGCACAAGAGATAAATGCATACATATAAGAAATACTAATGAATGCTACAAAAGTTTAAATTTAATCTGTATTATATCCAATTTGGTAGTAAATAGGAGAACATTTTGCACAGATAATTGGTGTTACTTTTTTGTTTGTTAGCTCTTATCTGTGTTTTTTTTTAATTTGGATAAATTTATTACAGTGATTTCATGTGTAATATTTGATAAATTTTGAAAAATTTAAACAAGTGTGTAAACAAAAATATAGTGAAGATATATTCCATTCCAAGATTTATTCCATTGTATAACAGACAACAATATGTTTACACATTTACCTGTTGAAAGTGTTCCTCTTTATTTCTAATTTGCTAAGGTATTTTTTATGATTATGAAGAGATGTTGAATTTTCAAGTGATTTTACTGCATCGCTGAGATAAAGGTGTTTCTCTTTCTATCTAACATAGTGACTTTCATTGATTGAATTTTGAATGTTGAATGAATTCTGCATTGCTGGTACAAATCATACTTGGTAATGTTGATTTTTTAAAAATATTTTATTTATTTATTTGAGAGAAAGAGAGAAAAAGAACACATGAGCCAAGAGAGGGGCAGAGAAGCAGGCTTCCCACTGAGAGGGAGCCCAGTGATGGACTGGATCCCAGGCCCCTGGGATCATGACATGAGCCAAAGGTATACACTTAACTGACTGAGGCACCCAGGCATCCAGTCATGTTGATTTGTACTTTTTATATAGTGCTGAATTCTAGAAAACATATGTAAAGAATTAATACCTATTCTACATAAAGTATTCCAGAAATTAGAAGGGGATGGGTATTCCTTAGCTCATAATACAAAGACAACATTATTCTGATAATAAAACCAGATAGTCATTACAGGAAAAGAAACTACAGACTAATATCACTCACAAATGTCCTCAATTTGATTTTATAGCATACCAAATCTATAATATACAAGACACAAAATACATCATGACCAGAACCATTTTTCCCAGAAATGCAAGGTCGGTTTATCACGTGCTAGGTTGAATTTCCCACCAAAATATCAATGTCTGAATCTCTAGAATCTTTGAATATGTTAACTTACATGGTCAAAGAGATTTTGTAGATGTGATCAAGTGAAGCATCATGAGATGGGAAGATTATCCTGAATTATCCAAGTGGCCCCTAAATTTAAAAATAAGCATCATTATTAGGGAAGTAGAGGGAGTTAAGTATGGAATAGGAGTGTCTGAGTAATACAGCATGAGAAAGACTCAATCAGTTGCTGCTTGTTTTGAAGATGGAGGGCACCTGGGATGCTCAGTCATTAAGCATCTGCCTCAAGCTCAGCTCATGATCGGTGGTCCTGGGATCGAGCCCTGCATCAGGCTTCCTGTTCAGCAGAAGACTGCTTCTCCTTCTTCCACTCCTCCTGCTTGTGTTTCCTCTCTGGCTGTGTGTCTTTCTGTCAAATAATAAATAAAAGCTTAAAAAAAAAAAGAGAGAAAGGGGCTATGAGCCAAGATAATAAAGGTAGGCTCAAAGAAACAGACTTATCCTTAGAGCTGCCAGCAGGAACACAGGCCTTAAGAGACTTTAGTTTTAACACAGTGAAATCCATTTCAGAGTTCCAACTCCAGGGTGTAAGAAAATAGATTGTGTTGTTTTAACACAGAATTGTGTTGTTTTAAAACTAAGTGTGTGGCAATTTGTTAGAGTAATTATGGGAAACCATATTAACAGACTAAGAAAAGACATATTTTTATCTTAAGAGATGCAGAAACAGGGGTGCCCGAGTGACTCAGTCAGTTAAGTGTCTGCCTTCAGCTAGGGTCATGATCCCAGGGTCCTGTGATCCAGCCCTGCATGGTCTCCTTGCTCAGTGGGGAGTTTGCTTCTCCCTCTCTCAATATCTGCTGCTCCCCCTGCTTGTGTTCTCTTTCTCTCTCTCTCTGTCAGATAAAAAAATATATATATATTAAAAAAAGAGAGAGAGAGAGATGAAGAAACATTTGAGTGTACCTTAAAAGAAAAAAAAAACCTCAAAACAGTAAATATTCATAGTTATTTAATTTTTTTATGTGTGGAACAGGACAAGGAAATCAGCTTTTAGCATATTTATTCAGAATTGCTATAGTGTAATAAGGTCAAGAAAAGGGAAAAATGTGTAGACTGCCAGTTAAATCAATAAGTTATGGTGAAGTAATGTACAGCATGGTAACTATAGTTAGAATACTGTAGTCACATTTGAGAGTTGCTAAGGGAGTAGATCTTAAAAATCCTGTCACAAGAAAAAAAATTTTGTAAACTATATACGGTGACAGATATTAACTAGACCTATTGTGGTGACAATTTTGCAATGTATACAAATGTCAAATCATTATATTATACAACTGAAACTGATATAATGCTGTATGTCAATTATTTCTGGACAAAAAAATAAAAAATGCAATAGATTGGAAAACAAAAGAAATATATGTATATTGCAAGGTCATTATGGAAAAGTTAACAGGTATTGTACATTTAAAATTGGTGCTTTTTATTTATATAAATTATACATAAATAGAGCTGATTTAAAAAACAAAAAAATTTATAAAGTGTTTGGGAGAAGTATTTAGTGTTACCTGAAGATTTACAAGTCTTATATAAAATAAATCTAATAATATTTCATGTATAAATGTCTCTAATCCATTATAGTTTGTGCATTTAAGTAAAAAAAAATTAGAATACATTCTTGAGAGGCTACAGAGTGGAATGTGGAAAAAATAAATTAAGATTTATATTAATATTTCTAGTATATGCCCTATAGTGTGACAACACTTAAAGAAATTATATTATTCAATATTACGCAGAGTTACTAGAGTTTACCGTAAGTAGCTATACCTACCTCAGTCATTAGAGAGAAACAAGAAAAATGTGTACAAGAATTAATGAAAATCACCATTGCGCTATACCCAGTTCTCCTATTTTAGACTCCATCACTGTTCTGAATTTTCTATGTTATTACAAGTAAATGCCTTTTACAGTTTGAAAGTAGTTAATAATCAGATCAGGTAATTCATCATTCAAGAATAGTTTTAAGATTAAGAATTTTGGAGTTAAGAAATTTCCAATTTTATTCAAGGAAAGAAAAAATATTTCCCAATTTTATTGAGAAGTAATTGAAATACATCACTGAATGAATTTCAGGTATATGGCATGACGGTTTGATCTACATATATTTTAAAATGATTATCACAATAGTTTCAGCTAATAGCATCCACCACCTTATATAGATACAATATTTTAAAAAAAGAAAAGAAAAAAGAAAAAGAAATTCTACTTATGATAAGAACTCTTAGGATTTTACTCTCTTAACCATCTTTCTATATATAATACAGCACTGTTTACTATAGTCATTCTTTAATTTTGTACATTAAATCCCTAGTATTTATCTTATAACTAGAAAGCAGAAACACCTTTACTTTCTTTCCAGAAATGTAATGTCAAAGGAAAGGGGAAATTTTTTTTTTAATGAAGTGTGAATGCATGCTTTAGTTTTGTATTTTCAGTAAGTGTTCCAGACCCAATGTTAGTCCATTCTTAATGTAGTTTCCCTCAGTTATATTGCAGTTTAATTCATTATGCTTTTATTTCTTATCAGGGATACCAACCATGTTATGTGTTTGCTGGTTCTTACAATTCGGATTTTTCTTAACCAAGTCAGGAATGTGGCTTGTTGTATTTAATAACAACTGGGATTTGCATTTCATGAAGTACAACCACACTGTTGCTAGGGGATGTCATATATGTGTAGGACTCAGGATGTATTTGCATTTTTAAAAAGATTTTATTTATTTACTTGACAGACAGAGATCACAAGTAGGCAGAGAGGTAGACAGAGAGAGAGGGGGAAGCAGTCTCCCTGCTGAGCAGAGAGCCCGATGCTGGGCTTGATCCCAGGACCCTGAGACCATGATCTGAGCGGAAGGCAGAGGCTTAACCCACTGAGCCACCCAGGCGACCCTGCATATTTTACTTTAATATTTTATTGCCTTTTGAGGAAAATGCTAAAATTATAAGTCTAAAAGAACATATACTATTTGTCCAACATAAATTTGTTGTGAATTATTTTATAACAGAAAAAAAATATTACTGGTAAAGCACAGGAGCTACAGACGATACAAAAATTCATAGAAAGTCAGTAAGTTGATCTTCACCTGTCATATTTGATCAGGAAGTATTTTCCTCTCTATACCAAAGGAGAATATCAAAGCCAGTCACTTTCTAATAGTGTTAACAAATTTCTTAATCAGTGAGATATGTGGATATAGGATGAAGATTTTCTTTTTACTCAGCTTTTCTGAGTACCCTTATCATGCTTTCTATGAATCTGATATTATTTGATATGAAGTATAGGATTAAACTGATCCCCAATATATTCTCTGAAAAGAAAAGAAGATTTCTCTTGATCATTATATTCAAGCACGTTATTATATTTGTAGAATACATTTTAAGGTAATGAATGATCCAGAAGACAGGAAATGCCCCTACATCACTCTTCTACATTAATATCATAAGCCTGTATCTTTGCTGTAAGATCATTCTCCATGTCTCTGTCACTTCTAGACATTAACAGCCTTAAAAGTTAGAAAGACTATCTCCATATTAGATAGTGAACAGATTTATTTATATGTGGAGATAATCCATGTCAAGTCTCCTTCCTTCTTCTGGAGGATGTTTTCTTATATTCAGGGAAAAATAAAATAAAACAAAATAAAATGTTTCTCATCAGCAAAGTGTGGACAATTTGTCATCAGTCTTTGATAAGATCTATTAAGTATTAAGTATTTGATAGATCTAAAAACTATTTCTCAACCTTGACACAAATCACTGTGTACTCAGAATCTATCTAGGCACATTCTGTGTTATCCCCATGCTTGAAAGACAAAGGAATCTAATGTGAACATGAAATTCATGTTCTCTTCAGTGCCATGAGCAATTTTCTGCCTAAATCCAATTAAGCTCATTGTTTTCTTGTCATTAGCTATAACTATTAATATATATGTGTGTATACATACACACACAAATGCATATAAATATGTGTATCTTATATATATTTTAAAAATTAAAAATATCTTATAGAAGTTAACAAACATCCCAAATATTAACAATTTAAAGCAACAGTTTAAATGAGCACAACTTAAATTCTGAGAGTACAATTGAACAAAGCAAGAATTAGGCTGCCCTGAAGTACAACTCCAAGTCCCATATGCTTAAATTTATAAAAGGCAAGCTTATCACAAAAACAAAAGAATTCCTAAGCAACTATCAGCTAGAGAACTAAAGCATTATTAGTGGATCTGAAATGTATTCTTTTTAAGATTTTATTTATTTATTTGACAGAGAGAGATCACAAGCAGACAGTGAGGCAGGCAGAGAGAAAGGGAGAAGCAGGCTCGCTGTGGAGCAGAGAGCCCGATGCGGGCCTCGGTCCCAGGACCCTGAGATCATGACCTGAGCCGAAGGCAGAGGCTTAACCCACTGAGCCACCCAGACACCTCTGAAATGTATTTTTAAATTTTCTTTAGAGACAGACCAGGGGGAATAAAATGGTCCAGTAAAGCTCTCTTAAACACATTCTATTGGCAGAACTCACAAGTAAAGCATTAATGGTATTTAAAAATGAGAGAGTCCTAAAAATAAATAAATAAATAATAATAATAATAATAATTTAAAAAGTGAGAGAGTCCTTACTTATGGAATTTTTTTTTTAACACAGTGTACCTGTTCTCTCTAGAACTTTTATGATAAACAAATCAGGATTGTATAGATTTATTTGTTGACTCTTTGAAAATTCATTAAATAGTGCAATTATTTGAGTATAAAATGAAAGAAGTTTCTTAAATGAAATATCCACCTTGTGTGTAAAGTATCATTTCTTAACCTCACATGTAAATGCTAATCAACATCTCAAACTAATGGGGCAATAAAGGAACAGGGGAAGCTAAGTTGGCAGTTACCGACTTATTTCAATTTTACCTCTACTTTACAAATGCTCGTGTCCTCAAAGTCTTTAGTAATACATGATAATGGGCAAAATTTCTGCATCTTATAGATCTGACTTATCTCAGATCTAAAGTAGATTATTATTTCTTGAAAATTGAGAATACTTAAAACTAATAATTTTGAGAAGACTATATATAACAACTCATAACAAAAGAGATTACTCATTAATGAAAAGCTCTTTGGTCACAGCACTTGACCTTCAACTCAGCACCTCCACTCAGAAATTCTATGACCTTGAGCAACATGAGTAAAAACAAAATACTATAATATTTGGGGTTCGCTTGTAAAACAGAAACCACACTAAGCATTTTAAGAGAGAGAATTTAATGTTAAGAATTATTTTCAAGTTTTGAATAACTGAAAGAAATATTGAATATTGAATATTGAACATTGAAGTAACCCGGGAATAATAACTAGTAGAAAGAATCATGGTCAAACTAGGGGAAAAATCCCAAAGAATGAGTTGGAGTTATAAGAGCCTAGAAATTTGGAGAAGGGTTCTGTGGGTCAAAAATCTCGAACTTTGAGGATGTGTTTCTGATCTTGGCAGTTCTAAAGAATACAAATGGGGCTGTTTCTGGGAGTAACAAACAAAGGCAGAAAGTAGAATCAACTTTCTCTACTAATGTGGAGTATTACTAAGGCAACATTCAGTAGAACTCTGAACAAACAGGAAGAAGCATATGCCTTCCTATTCCCTCCTGCCCTTTAGCATCTCTAAAGGGCCCCATACTGGCAAAATTTCATAGAGAACCAGCTGTTAGAGTTTAAACAAGCTTGCATAACCTAGCCCTGGAATCACAGAGCACATAAGGTCGGATTTGGTATTTTATGCAATAATAGTCTAGTAATTGGCACAAATTTCTATCTCAAAATATTGTTATAATGAAGAAACAAGTTTAATGCAAAATCTGGCTCACATTAAACACTTAATAATTGCTTTCAATTACTAAGGTATATGGTGAAAAATTTATTCAAAGGAAAATTAAAACTAGGCAAGAAATTTTAATCATAAAAAAAAGAAAATTAACACAATGAAAGCAGTTTCCTATTTCTTCTTGACAAGTGAATCTGTAGTACTTTAAACAATACCTAGCATTCAATAGGTGTTCAAGAAATATGTATCAACTATTTTTTTTAAATATCACACACATCAGTTACATATTCCTATGTACTAAAGTAATCTAAACTTAACATTTCAAATAATAAACTTTTTACATTTACTAGTAAAACTCTTAATAGTAAACTTCTGCTTTTTACTTGTATCTATGGGAGAGGAGTAAATTTTTTTTTTTTTCCCCTTGGTTGTGGATCAAAAATCTCTACATCAGTTTGTTAGCTGGTCATGCAGGCACCTCAAGGATTGGAGATAAATCCACTTTCAGACTCAAATGGTTTTTGGAAGTCTTCAAAAGATCTGCTTCAAAGTTCACTCATGTTGTTGTTAGAAGGAGGTTTGGATTTTATTCAAAGAAGTTGAAAGTTTACATCCACAGAGAAATCTGCACAAGCTATAATCATGCTTATAGTTTCTTTATTCATAATTGCCAAATTAAAAGCAACCAATACGTCTTTCAGTAGGTCAATAGATAATAAACAGTGGTGCATCTAGACAACAGAACACTATTCAGTGCAAAAAGAAAGGAGCTCAGTACAAGAAAGGTCGTGGAAGAACCCTAACTGCGCATTGCAAAGTGAAAGTAATCAATCTGGAAAAACTACATACTGTGTGATTCCAACTACATGACATCCGAGAAAAGGCAAAATTGTGCAGAGAGTAAAAATACTAGGGATTGTTAGGTTTTGGTGATCTCTTGGTACTTGTATCTCTTGCTGTCATTGAAATCTCAGTGGTTGTTGATTAAAATTGCATAATATATTTAATTTAAAGTTAGTTTTATATAGCTAATGTGGTGTTCTGAATTTCGGCACAAAAGGGTAAGGTAGGTAGTATGTAATGTAGATTATCAATTCAATTCAATTTTCCTAGCTGAACAATTTATTTGCTCATTTCATTTCAAAGATTCATATGACTATAGACAATTGTTATAATTAATTAAATGTAGGTTCATATTAAGATCACTGAAATATGTTACCTATATTCATCCAAAATATATATATGAAGTGTCTTGCAAGATCATTTTGCTTCAAAGCACAGTAAATTTTCATAATTGCAAAGTAATTGAGTAAATTGAAGACAGATTAGAATTATATTTTGTAGAGAAGACATTAATATTATACCTAAGTATATTCTGAAGTTTTAGTAAAAATTCCTTTTTTAAATATCTGAGCTGAATTTATTAATTATTGCTAAAACTATGTCAAAATGACACTTTATGTGCTCTCTTTGACAACACGTATACTGAAATTCGAGAAGATTACCATGGCCCCTGCATAAGGAGGACCTGCAAATTCATGAAGTGTTCTATATTTTGTACAATTCACCAGTGAACCTTTTGCAGATTAACTCAGAAAAAATGATATGATTGAAAGCACAATGTGAGACACTGAATCATGAAATTGTGATATTTAACTAGAAAAAAATATTCTTGTAAAGCAGACTACGACATGTGAATGAAGTTGAGTTACACCTGAAAAAATAATAAAACATGTACGTTTTTAGGAACTGTAAATAGAAGGTTTATATGTAAGTTGAGACATCCTATACAACACTTGATTGTTTTCCCTTAAGTCTTGAAATGTGTCCTTGTCCAATTTGGTTAAATTTATTCTCTGAGGTTTTCAAATTAAATTTACGCTGTCTAATAATCTTGTTTGGTTACAGTAGAGAGAAATTTTATGCTTGTGTTAAGAAAAGCTTAGAGTTTTGTTTCCCAGCTCTTTGTTTAGTAAATACATTGATTTGTCAAATGTGGTATCCTGATTTAAAAAAATGAATGAAAAATTCATTTTTGCAAAAGGACAATTTTGATTAGAAATATATGAATGCCAATGTTTTCTTTGTACCTTGTGTTCAAGATGTGGTTGACTGAATTGTTGGTCCTAATTTTTCACTCCATGGAAGATATTAAATATCTAAACACTTGCTATGGCCTAATGATGGAAGATTGCATTTCATTACCGCTTGACTTTGGGCTTGACCAGAGTATTTTTTTTGGTCAATTTAATGTTGATGGCTGTGAAAGAAACAGAGGTTTCAAAGGCACTCGTGTGTTTGGATTGCATTCTCAAACTCTTCCATTATGAGAAGATTATCCTCTCAGTCTTATCCGAGTATGTTTTCTCTTATTAACATAATGAAGAAATCTTCTAATATTATATTATTTAACCTTCGTATTTGTTTTTCATGTTTAGTTATTCAAAGTGTAATTTATTTTTTGTTTGGGGATAAAGAAAAAAAATAAAATGACAACTTGTTTTACTTTCCTTTTTTAATGTGGAAACACTGATATACCGGTGTCACATATTGAAAAGTCTATCCTGTCCATATCCATTGTTCTGCCTGATTCATCTTCATGTCATTGCCAGTTATATCAGTGGGTCTATTTCTAGATTCTACATTCTGTTTCATTAATGTATGTTCTAGCTACACTGTACTGGTTATCATTTTCCCTTTGAATTACTTTGGCACTTTTGTCAAAAACCATACTCCAGAATGAAACATACTAAAAAATAGATCATTTCTTTTTTCTTCAGGTGACCCTTAACTATTCCTAGCTCTTTCAATTGCCTAATATATTTTTAAATCAGTTTCTCAATCCCAGAAAAATATTCCTTTGAAATCCTCTTTCAAAATAGCTGTACCAATTTATATCCCCATCTGTGATGAATGAGTTTCTGATTCCCCATATCCTCAACAAAATATACCCATCTGTCTATGTGCAGTAGTATAATAATCAATAAAAGTAGTGAGAATGAACATCTAACCTTCTTTCTGATTCTGAACTTTTAATATGAGTGTAATGGTATTTTTAAAAAGGAATCTTGTATCCACAAATGTACCTTTCTATGTTCTATTTCCAGTTTGCTGAATGTTGTCAACACTTCATTAGATGTTATCTTCAATTGCATTAATTATTTTTTGTCTATTTATCAAGATGAGCATATGTTTTTAATCTGTATATATGGGAAATTGTATAAACTTCTTTTTAAGCCTTAACACATACTTAAGTTCTAGGATATACTTAAGTTGGTCATGATTTGTCTTTGTTATATTTTGCTGGACTTGATTTGTTAATATTTTATTATATATATATATAAATGTGTATATGTATTCTTTTATTCATGAATATCTGGGTTTGTAGTTGCTTTTTTTTGTAATATTTTTGTCTGACTTTTATATCAAGGTTTTATTAGTCTCAAGTTGTTTCTATGTACAGTTATTTCTCTTCCAATTCTCATAGTATATTGTGTAGAATTAAGAATTATAATGAGCAATAATGATACCTATTTGCTAGAGAATTAGCACATTTGGAAAATAGAACAGATAGAAAGGCCAATTTTATCACTGTAGTATATCTATAATAGCCCATAAAGGTAGAATTGAGCTCAGGAATCTCTACTTATTTTATATCATTTAAGAGGCCAATATTATTAGACAACCAATCACAATGAAAATAAAATATGTTGGAGATGAAATTTAACTCCTCATATCTATACAACATTTGTTCACTTAAAAATATGAATTATTGGGGCGCCTGGGTGGCTCAGTGGGTTAAAGCCTCTGCCTTCGGCCCAGGTCATGATCTCAGCCTTCTGGGATCGAGCCCCGTATCAGGCTTTCTGCTCAGCAGGGAGCCTGCTCCCTCCTCTCTCTCTGCCTGCCTCTCTGCTTACTTGTGATCTCTGTTAAATAAATAAGTAAAATCTAAAAAAAAAAAAAAATATATATATATATATGAATTATTCACTGAGTTTCATATTCACTGTTTTGTTGTATTTTGGGGTTTTATTTATATGTACAAATAATACAGATATATTGTAATTATTTGTGGGTAGGAAAAGAATAAATGAAACAAGATGGGATCGGGAGGGAGACAAACCAAAAGAGACTCTTAATGTCATAAAACAAACTGAGGGGGGTGGGGGGGAGGGGTGTTGGGAGAGGGTGGTGGGGTTACATTATATGTTTATAAAAAAATAAAAAAATTAAAATTAAAAAAATTAAAAATAAAAGTACAAATAAAAAAACTAAGAAAAAATTTAAAAAAAAACAAAAGAACAAAAGTAAATCTTTAATCTGATAGAAAGACTATCACAGTTAAAATATATACTATTGGAGTGCCTGGGTGGCTCAGTCAGTTAAGCACCTGCCTTCAGCTCAGGTCATGATCCCACGGTCCTGGGATTGAGCCCCATATCAGGCTCCCTGCTGGAACCTTCTTCCTCTCCCTCTGCTTGCTACTCTGCCTACTTGTGCTTTCTCTCTATCTCTCTGCCAAATAAATAGATAAACCTTAAATATATATATGTCTATACACACACACAATTATTAGGATTGTTTAATTTCTAGAACGTGACAAAGGGCAAGACAATTATGAGAGGTAAGAGAAAACAACTGATTGTACTAACTGGTATTTGGCATTTAATTATTTGAAATATATTTAATGATTCTATTGTTAAAAAGAGTAACTAATTTGAGTTAACAGAGCATCATTTGAATTAATTTGGAAAAAGGCATGAGATAGTTTTCAGATGAAATATAAAGTTCACTATTGTGTAATATCCAAATCTACAATTGAAACCATACTCTCAAAACAATTGAAATATACACGTTTTTGATTATAGATAAATCTGTTGTGACTATACTTCTGTAAATCCTACACAGTTAAATAATCTGTCAAATTAGCACAGCTACATGGCGGTAAGCAATTGCTTCATATGAATTTTACTCTATCAAATGACTGTTTGAGTTAACTTATTAAATTACTCATTGTTTTGATTCCATATAAACAAAGATATTATTCAGTTAATCAAAGTAAGCATTTGAGATATTTCTTTTCTCTTTAAACTTTAATTTTCAACTTCATTACATTTGAAACAAAGATAATTATTACAATTTGGAAATCAACTTGTGTATGTAATATACATACATTTGAATACAATGATACATTAAATGTTCATTTGCATGTATAATAATTCAGAACATGTTGATTTTAATTCCTTCTAAAAATTATCATATCTCTTCCCCTGGAAAATTTTGTGCAGTAAAAACTTTCCAGCCAAGATAACAAAAATGATCATGGTAAAAATAATGATACTTTTATGAAGCAACTTATTATTAAGAAATTTTTTTCTGGAAAGAAAACAGGCTAAAGATGATTTTATGTCATACAAAGGAAACAACAGACCTAGATATACTTCTTTATACTGTGGAGGCAGGAGTTATTTCCAAGAATATGTGTGCCATGCAAATTATAGGAGTGGAAATAAACCAGGCAAGAGAAGAGGGCAAAAAATTTTCTTAATGTGACAGAGCAACTATTTAAATTGAGGAGAGAAGTAGGGGATAGCCCAAAGTTAGGAGTTTGTTCTTGAAATGACTGGCATCATTCTGATAAAAACAGTCAGAGATTATTAACAGGCCTGAAACATCATAGGTGCTAGAACAAATAAATGGATTCATAACACGGAAATTAACCTAAAAAATGCTTAAAAAGAATTATGGGAACAAATCAGGTAGATCATATAAGGATCTGTTGCTGGACTTAAGTGAGTAGTTGACTGTAATAATAAATAAATAAAATCATTTTTCTTAGAGATGAACAGTTACTTAAAACTCATATCTTCAACAAAAGAAGACATTCTGGTTTATTGAAAGCTATATTTAAACAAAGACTAGCATTTTTGTGCTAGCCCTTTATCTAAAAATAAAACATTCTAAAATTCAAACAGATAAGAAAACAAACTATAATTGCCTCCTTAAAATTCAGACATGTCAAACTGAATTGCCTTAGAAATTGAAGAAGTAGAAATGAATATGTAGATCCACAAATCTTAGGAAAAACAGCGATGTCAGTGTCGGTAGGTAAACTGTGTAGGGACTGATAACTCCCTTACCTTTAGGAAATAGTCCTAAGGAAAAAATTTTAAGAAGGCAATTATAGTTTGTTTTGTTATCTGTTTGAATTCTTTTGTTAAAGATATGAGTTGTAAGTAACTGTTCATCTCTAAGAAAAATGATTCCTATTTGGGACTGTTAGTCTTGGAACAGTGGTAGTGGTACTAATAAGCATTGGTACATTCCTTATCACAAAACAAGAAGTATGAGGTCATAAGAAGATAAAATAGGTCAGACAACATATATCATTAGTGTTGCTTGTTGTCATAAATAAGAACAAGAAACATTTCAGAAGGAAATAGAGTTGATATAAATGATACCTGTGATGCCATAGTACATAGTACATAGCTACATAGCTACATGGCATAGTACATAGCTACATGGCATTACCTGTAGATTGTTTTTTTCCCCAACATGAAACATTAGTATAGCAACATAAATCATAAGGTGAGAACCTTAACTTTGTTTCAGAATTAATGCTATGCAAAAGTGTTTAAGACATGCTTCCTTGTTGAAAAAGACAAACTGCAATTGAAATTCTACATTGATGCTCAGTGTCACAGAGGCCAAGTGGAGTTCTACCCTGTTGGCACAAGCTGTATTATATGATTTTTTTTCTTTACTCTGAACTATAAGTCTTGCTTTTATTCCCACACTGATGGCTATACTCCAATTATTGGGAACTAAATAGTTTCTGCTTTATAATTGCATAAATTTGTAAAACTGAACATTGGTAATCCTTCAACTTAGGAACTGACATTTTGAGGAGAAAAAATAGGTTTTGATATGTAGGAAAGAGTAAAGAACTGCATACAAATAAAAAACAAAAATAGGTAGCATCCTAATGGGTGAAGTAGTGGTTACCATGACAGTAGTGCTTTCCACTGTTCATCTCCTCCTACTACTACTGCATAGAGTTGATTCTCACAGGAAAGTAGCTTTCTGAAGCGTCTTAAAGAATTAGATAACTCAGCTAACAGAGCAGTCTAATATTGTAGAAACAACAGGATGAAAAATAAGACTCAAGTTAAGACAGGCCAAATACTGAAAAGCAGATATGTGGAGGTTGTTTTGTAAAATGTACAAACTGTACAAGAGTGAAGAGAGAGAAATATTTGAAAAGATTTTCAAACAGTGGGAAGAACGTGCATTTAATTACTATACAATTAGAGGGAATTGCATCTTATTTGCTATAAAGTTCAGAGATGTTAATTGTTTCTCCAGCCCTAACATGTGTAGTTAATTGTGGCACTGTGCCTTCACTACCTAGCTATTATAATTGATACATGTGTCCTATACCAGATCATCCTTTCTGAGTGGTCTTACTACTTTTTCTGGTCAAAATTCCTATGTATAAAATGTTTTATGACCTAACTTTGTATTGGAACAAATAACAGCTATTTATCAGTGAATCTCTAAAAAAAAATTTTAAGGGGCCCCTGGGTGGCTCAGTGGGTTAAAGCCTCTGCCTTCAGTTCAGGTCATGATCTCAAGGTCCTGGGATCGAGCCCTGCATCGGGCTCTCTGCTCCGCAGCGAGCCTGCTTCCTCCTCTCTCCCTCTCTGCCTGCCTTTCTGCCTACTTCTGATCTCTGTCAAATAAATAAATAAAACCTAAAAAAAATAAAAAAACAAAAATAATAATAAGTAAATTTTTTTTAAAAAGGTATTTTTTTCTACTAGCTTATACTTCTTAGCTGAAAAGCAACAATTTTTTTAAAAATCTGACCTTTATTTCCATTCCCTTGACAGATGCACTTTTCTGAAATAAGGAATGGAGAAACATGGCAAGAAAACCATTATTATTCATATATAAAATATTAAAATAATTTTTATAATAATATAAAGGAGCTGTCCAGTAGAAATTACATAGCTCAAAGTTCATATTCCTTAAGGTGTTCACTTCAAAAGTATATATGTTTATTTAAATAATGCTACCCTGTTATTTTGAAATTTACCTTCTATAATTGTTTTTAGAAATATTTTACACTATTTTTAAACAAAATATTATTATGCAGCTTGATTTTCATCTTCCTTTACAGACTTTTAAACAAGATTTAAATATTTTCCCCAAAATCAAAATAATATTTTCCATAATTAAAATAATTAATAACAATAGATTTAAAATTCTGGAGGCATTGTTTTGAGAAATTACAAGCATAGGGGTTTTTTTAAAGATTTTATTTATTTATTTGACAGACAGAGATCAGAAGTAGGCAGAGAGGCAGGCAGAGAGGGAGAGAGGAGGAAGCAGGCTCCCTGTGGAGCAGAGAGCCCGGTGCGGGGGGGCTCCATCCCAGGACCCTGAGATCATGACCGGAGCTTTAAAGGCAGAGGCTTTAACCCAGACACTCCACAAGAAGAGTGTTAATACAAGACATTGCCCTAACAACTCCAGGGTGTTTTGTAGGATTTGGTTAGGTATATTCATTTTAAGATGAATGGCAAATTAGTACTTTATATAAAAACATTTACTGGGGTTTCTTAGTGGAAAATATATAAAAGAAGATCACATGCCAAATAAATAGAGTAGTGTGTATGTGTGTGAATGGGTGTGTATCCAGAGATTTTTCTATAGTTGTGCATTACTACAGATATTTTTTTCAGCATAGTTATATTTAGAATCTATTTATTTAGGAATTCATTTGACAAATGCATCAGATGCACCAACAAACTTGAAGGAAACTATAATTCAATTAATAATAAAGGATACTGTAAACACTTCACAGTTGATTCAACTCTTCCTCTTCCAAAATGTCAAAGAATTTAAATTTTCTAAAACCTATAAGAAAAGATATGGAAATAAGAGCAAGAGCAGTATTGGTAAAATCTTGTTTTTGCAGATAGGTAAATAACAAGATAGAAAGCAAATATATATATATATATTAAACCCCTCTTTTCTTAAATGTTTGCCTCAATTTCATAATTATTGCAACTCTTAAATTCACTTTAGATAAATATAATGTGAACTCATTGATAAATATGTATTGAGAAACTGTTAAAAATATAAAATAAAACATTTTGATATTTTACCAAGAAGAAATGGATAATTGCTTTATAACTGGAATTTTGTGTGTTCTGTTCATCTAAGAATATTTAACCATATTGTAAAAATTCAAATTGCTTTTATTCAATAGGCTATAAATGTTAATTTGGAGAATAGAAACAGTTTAGTGTTAAATAAAACTATTTTGAGAATGTAGAGAAAAAGCCCAGGGGAATTAGGAGAACAGAGAAGAGACAGATGGTTTAAAAAACTAATAATGCAATGAACTGTGTAACTCTTCATTAATTAGGTGAAAATATGACACTGTGAACTAGATTAGACCATTGAGAACTAATGTCTTAAAACTGTGAACTCCCGTACTTCCACTGGACGCTAAGAATCTAAATCACACCTTAATGTTCACATTAACATAAGTTTGCTATTCTGTTGTTATCATTAGTACTTCTTTTCTCTTCCAAGACTGTTCTGTCTGTCCCACTAATGTTTTCATGGTTCATTATAGATACTCCTGGAAGACCATCAGCCCTTTGTTGGAAAACTTCAATAAACAACTTACACACTAAGATTATTGGAATTTTTTTTAGTTTTTTTGTTTTGTTTTGTTTTGTTTTTTGACAGAGATCACAAGTAGGCAGAAAAGCAAGCAGAGAGAGAGAGAGAGAGAGAGAGGAGGAAGCAGGCTCCCTGCGGAACAGAGAGCCCGATGCGGGACTGGACCCCAGGATCCCGAGATCATGACCTGAGCAGAAGGCAGAGGCTTAACCCACTGAGCCACCCAGGCACCCCTATTTGAATATTTTTTCTCAAAATTCTCTCCTATCTGTTTCCAGCAATTCTGGACTGTTGCATATGATTCTGACTTAGTCCTTACCAAACCCTTACATTTATACTGCTTTAAACCAAACTTAAAATTCTTAATAAATTCTGACCTCCTCTCCCCCTGAAACATGTAGGCACATCCAAAACTTTGTAAGGTGGTCTTTTTCCTTAATAATAATTTCAGCTTCCTCTTATCAAATGCAAAAAAAAAAAACAAACAAAAAAACTGTTAGCACTAATAAATGAATTCAGTAAAATTGCAGAGTACAAAATTAGCATACAAAAATGAGTTGCTTTCTATGCACTAACAGTGTACTCTCTGAAAAGGAAAACAATATATTTACATAGCATCAAAAAGAAAATATTCAGGATAAAGTTATCTAAGGCACGAAAGACTTGTAGACTAAAAACTATGAAAGGTTTGTAGATGAAATTAATAAAGAAACAAATAAATAGGAAGGTATATTGTGTTCATAGATTGGAAGATATAATATATTTTTAAAATGTACAGTCTACTCCAAGTATGGTATATATTCAATAAAAGTATATCAATATCTCAATTGCATTCCTACAGAAACATAAAAAATAATTCTAAAATTTATATGGAACCACAAAAATCTCTGAATAGCCAAAACAATCTTGAGCAAGAACAATATTGGAGGCATCACATTTTCAAATTAAAATATATATTACAAAGCTACAGTAGTTAAAACAATATGGTATTAGCATAAAGACACACTTAAAGACAAGTGGAATAGAAAAAAGGCCAGAAATAAATGCCTGCAAATTGGGTCCCAAGAATACAAGTAGGTAAAGCATGTCTGTCCAACAAATGGTGCTGGGAAAATTGGATGTCCACAAGCAAAAGAATGAATTTTAACCCTTATCTTATAATAGACACAAAAATCAACTTAAAAATGGATTAAACATAAGGTCTGAAACTATGAAACTATTAGAAGACAACATAGGGAAATGGCTTCCTGACATTTCTGTTGGCAATGATTTCAGGATATAACACAAAAACACAGGAAACAAAAGAAGAATGAGACAAGTGGGACTTCATCAAACTGAAAATCTTCCATATAACAAAGAAAACAATCAACAGAGTGAAAGCCTAGGGAATAGAGAATATGTCTGATGAGGGGTAAATATCTAAAATACATGGGGACCTCATACAACCCAATATAAATAAATATACAAAATCCAATTTAAAAATTGGCAAAAAACTTGAATAACATTTCTCAAAAGAAGATATACAAATGAGAACCACATACATGAAAACATACTCTACCTCACTAATCGTTAATGAAAATAAAAATTACAATAAGGTATCACCTTCCATCTGTCAATATGACTATTATAAAAAAGATAAGAGATAATAAGTGCTGGAGAGCATGTGGAGAAAAGAGAACTTTATACATTGTTGGTAAGAATGTAGATTAATGCAACCATTATGGAAACTGATATGGTGATTTCCTTAATAATTAAAAATAGAACTGTCATATAATCCAGAATCCCACTTCCACGTATATATTCTAAAGAAATAAAATCAAGATATTGAAGAGATATCTGTAATCCCTTGTTTATTCCAACATTATTCACAGTAACCAAGACATTGAAAAAACCAAAATGTCTGATGATGCATGACTATATAAAGAAAATATGATCAACAATGAAACGTATATTTATTTCATTAAAAAGAAGGAAGACCTGTCATTTGTGATAATATTGATGAACCTGGAGGATATCATGCTAAGTGAAATAAGCCAGGCACAAAAAGACAAATGGTGAATGATCTCATTTACTATGTGTAATCTAAAACGGTCTCATAGAAACAGAGCATAGAGTGATGGTTACCAGGGACTTGAGGGATGAACGAATAGAGAGATATTGATCAAAAGATACAAAGTCTCAATTATGAATGATTATGATGAATAATTTCTGAAGATGTAAATAGGGCATGGTGACTATAGTTTATATCCATGTATTGCTTACTTGTAATTTTCTGAGAAGATAGATTTTTTTAAAAGATTTTTTATTTATTTATTTGACATAGAGAGAGATTACAGGTAGGCAGAGAGTCAGTCAGACAGAGAGAGAGAGAGAGGGAGAAGCAGGCTCCCCGCTGAGCAAAGAGCCCGATGTGGGGCTGGATTGCAGGACCCTGAGATCATGACCTGAGCCTAAGGCAGCGGCTTAATCCACTCAGCCACCCAGGTGTCCCGAGAAGATAGATTTTAAGTGTCCTCACCACATACAGGAGGAGAAGGGAGAAGAAGAAGGAAGGAGGAAGAAGAAGAAGAAGAAGGAGAAGGAGAAGGAGAAGGAGAAGGAGAAGAAGAAGAAAGAAGAAAGAAGAAAGAAGAAAGAAGGAAGAAGAAGGAGAAGGAAGAAGGAGGAGGAGGAGGAGAAGAAGAAGAAGGCAGAGAAGAAGAAAAGAAGGAAGGAAGAAAGGCAGGCAAAGATGAAAATGGTAACTATGTGATGTATATATTAATTATCTTGATTGTGGTCCTTGTGATTCAGTTCTAAGATTTTAAATTTTAAGTAAATATTTTAAGCCCACATTTCCTTTAGATAAATGATTATTGTGCATGTTTGTATTTCCTGCTATTTTTGAATACTCATAGGATATGTATTTTAATATTTAAGAAGATGTAACATTAAATTTTATTTCTCAACTAGAGATGATATTGCCCTATAGGGAATATTGACAATATCTGAAGATATTTTGGGCTGTCACAACTAGAGGACTGCGACTGGCATATAATGGGTTAAGGTCAGTGGTGTTACTAAATATCCTACAATGAATAGGGCAGCTCAGTACTAAAAAATAAAAAAACAACAAAGTATTTATCTGAACCAAAATGTCAGCAGTGTGCAAGTTGAAAAATCCAGCATTAAAATTATTGTCTGGTTTTGAAATATATAGTTTCTGGTTTGTTTGAGGTTTGTTTTTTTTTTTTTTTAGTTTTTATTTTAATTCCAGTTGATTAACATACATTGTTATATCAGTTTCAGGTGTACAATGCAACAATTACAATTACATTTTTTTAAATTTTTATGGAACATACAGTTTCAACAGGAGTACTTTGTATTACAATGCCTACTGTCCACAATTTCCTTTTACATCAAGACTTATCTAGGTGTGAAACATTTTAAGTTGCTCACAATATGAATAAAGTAGCAGCTCACTTCGTAGAATAATCTGCACTGTTAATTGGATTTCTTTGACCAGCTTGTACTTTAATCATCCGCACGTTTAAGAACTGAATCAAAGGTTTGACAATATTATGTCATGGAAAGGTGCTTCTAATTCCAGGTGACAAATCAGAAGTGATTTCATGTGCTATTTCTCTCCCATGTTGATATATTTTTATCTTGGATCATTACTTTCCACAACCAAAACACATTTTGGCTTTTTCCATGCATCCCTAATGAAGACAATTAAAATACTTGATATACATTATATGGACAGGATCTCTTTTTAATTGTTCATTGTTTGCTTTCATAGTGATCAGTTATATTAAATGAGCCTTGACGTTAAAGAGCAGCTTGATGTTCTATTTTTAATTTATCATTTTAGGTGATACTGACTGCTATTAAGGGTTCAACTCAGGAACTGAAAGACTAGTGGTATTCAGCACGAGTATGACAATACTTCAAGTAGTTCAGTGAAATTTTTCAAAATTAAAAGAGACTTCTTTGGTCTCAGGAAATATGACAACAAATCTTATAAGAACTTACACACTTCTCTTCTTCTAAGATGAATTTATTCTAATACCTTTAAGGTTATGTTTCTCAAATAATGCAAAGGGCTGAAATACCTCCATGAAATAACCATTCAACCTAAATCCGAGTATAAGAAAAGTAGGTAATAAAAAGGTAATAAAGGCAACGGATACTGACCTAGTGTTAACAAGGAGCAGTGAGAATGTGGCAAAGAAGCAGGAAATGACAATCTAAGGAGGGAGTCAAATACTGCCACGTGGTAACAGATCTGGGTTTTCAAGAAAAACAAGTTATCCAGATATCTACTAAAAAAAATCTCCTGAGGGGCACCTGGGTAGCTCAGTGGGTTAAAGCCTCTGCCTTCAGGTCAGGTCATGATCTCAGGGTCCTGGGATCGAGCCCCGTATCAGGCTCTCTGCTCAGCAGGGAGCCTGCTTCTCCCCCTCTCTCTTTCTCTCTGCCTGCCTCTCTGCCTACTTGTGGTCCCTCTCTGTCAAATAAATAAATAATTTTAAAAAAATCTCCCGATTTTATGTATTGATAATGATTCTGAAAACACTCAATTTAAACTATAAAGTCATACATTTGGCTAATAAATTACTTTTTCTTTCATCCTTTTATTTTAATAGATGTCAAGACTGGTCCTTAATATGAAGACAAGTATAAAATATTAAATTTGTATTTATATAGCCTTATATAAGAACATGATTCAGATTTACTAATATGGTCATTTTATTTATAAATTTGGCTAGCACACTGTGCCCAGATGTTTGGTCAGACATTGTTCTAAAAGTCTCTGTGAGGGTTTTTTGTTTTTTTTTTTTTCTCAATGAGATTAATATTAAATTCATGAACTTTGAGTAAAACAGATTGCCTTCCATAATGTGGTTAGGTTTCATACAAATCAACAAAAGTTGAAGGCCTTAAGAGATCAAAAACTAATTTCCCCTGAGCAAGAAGGAATTCTGTCAGCGGGTGACCTTTAGGCTTGAACTGCATTATTGTTTCTTCCTGGATCTCCAGCAGATTTTGTACCTGCCAACCTCAATAATCTCATGAACAATTTCTTAAAATAAATCTATTTCTATGTAAATATGTATTGTATTGCTTTTGTTTCTCTGGAGAACCTTGGCTAATATACCATTTTTTAAAAAGATTTTATTTTTAAGTTACCTCTACACCCAATGTGGGGCTTGAACTCACAGCCCCGGGATCAAGATTTGCATGCTCTACCTGCTGAGCCAGCCAAGCACCCTTACACTAACTTAAATAGAGGCACTGACATTGATGCCCTAACTCATCTATTAGTTGCAGAAAGGTATGTAATTCATTGTATTTGATTTAGTCCAATATTTGTGTACATGTTGCTTAATAAACAATCAGAAAATTTCAGTAACTTTTGATGGCACACATTTATTTCTTGCTCATGCCTCTGTGGGTAAACAATGTTTACTATTTCATTTTCTAATTCATTATGAGACCCAGACAAAAAAAAAAAAAAAACTCAGTTCCTTGATATAAGCACCTGCATCTAGAAATGTTACCTTAAAGATGCAAGAGGACAAGTAAAACCATCCTAGCACATTGAAAATATCTGGTCAGGTAAAATATTAGTTATTATCACATTTCGCTGGCAAAGCAGGTTAAAGGGCCAAAGTGATACAAAGGAAGAAAAAAAGAAAATGATATAAATGAAGAAGAAAGAATTTCTGAGAAAAAAATATAATCTTCTAAGGTCATATTAAGAAAGAACACATTCAGTAGGGTTGAGAAGTAAACTCACTGGTCTTTTTACCTTTAGTAAAAGGCTGTAGGCTACAGTTAATTAGGCTTAAATGCTGATTATGGTAGCTAATTTTAATAACATTCACAAAGTAGAGTAGTTGTACAAAAGCTCAAAGTAAGAAATCTCATAATGAACATACCAGGTGAAAAAAAGAAAGTGTCAGGATTGACATGTTTCATATTTGTACATTTCACCACCAAAGACTAATATTAATATAAAAAAATATTTTCATTTTAGCCAAAACTATGGTTTAAAATAATTCTTGAAACATGAAGTCAATCCATTAAAATTAGGATCTATCTATAAAGTGGACATTATACTTTGAATAATTAAAGCAAGTGTGTTAGAGTCATTAGAGATGTATTTTATATTATTTTGCACTAATCTTTAAATGACAGAACACAAAAATAAATCATAGAATGAATTTTGAAGCCACAATGAAAATCAACACTTATTAGATGTTATTAGAAATCAGAAAAGTTACTTAACCTCTTTGCTTCACTGATTTCTTTTGTTAAAATGAAGATTGCAATAGATCTCACTACAAAGAGGTAAAAGAAAAAAATAAATGAGGTAAAATATGTAAAAATATGCAAAGTAATTAGTGCTTGCTGTAGGAGACTTACACAAGTATTCTTAAATATTTACTTGTGCTTTTTTTCTTATTTCATATAGATACAATATTGATATAAACAAAATAAATTTTCAAACTAGAAAAAACTAAAAAATGCATTCTTGCTTTTATTCCATTATTTGTAAAAATATATTTACTCCTAAGTTATAATCGAAATTTACAAATTATTAATAAGAAATTTACTAGTATCCTGTCAGTTATCAGAATTTTACTCCAAAATAGTGCATAAAAATATTTAAAGAGTAAGGTTGACCTGTGCTTTACCTTCTGTACTAAAAAATGATGTAAATATTATAGATTTCTTGGAAATGTTGCGATTTGAAGATATGAAGTGAATACAATTAGTTCAATTGTAAAAATACCCACTCCAAAGTACTCAACTGAAAATTGAGAAGAGGATCACTTTGGTGGCTCAGTTAGTTAAGCGCCCAACTTTTTAGTTTGATTTAGGTCATAATCTCAGGGTCATCAGAGAGAGTTCCACATTGGGCTCTGCACTCAGCATGGGGTCTGCTTAGGATTCTCTCCTTCTCCTCCTGCCTTTCACCCTGTTTGTGCACGCAAGTGGGTACACACACACACACACACACACACACTCACTTTCTCTCTTTCAACTAAATAAATAAAGTATAAAAAAGAAAGAAAATTGAGGTGACTGCAAAGGCATTCCGATAGAGAATATATCATCTATTCAATAAATAATGATCAAACAAATGGATGTCCAGGGACGCCTGAGTGGCTCAGTTGGTTAAGCGGCTGCCTTCGGCTCAGGTCATGATCCCAGCGTCCTGGGATGGAGTCCCACATCCGGCTCCTTGTTCCGCGGTGAGCCTGCTTCTCCCTCTGCCTCTGCCTGCCTCTCTGTCTGCCTGTGCTCTCTCTCTCTCTCTCTAATAAATAAATGAAATCTTAAAAAAAATAAAATAAAAAATAAAAATGGATGTCCAGAAGCAAAAAATTAACCTAGATCCAAACCTTAAATCTTTCACAAAATTAACTAGAAAAGATCTTATACGTATTTGTAAAATTGAAAATCCTAAAATTTCTAAAAGAAAATCTATGTGACTTTGGATTTGGTGATGAATTTTTAGATGTAACACCAAAAGCATAATATATAAAAGAAAAATTTAATGAATTGAACTTTACTCAAATTAAAAACTGCTGCTCTGTGAAAACACTACTGAGTGAATAAAAACAGGAATCAAAGACTGAGAGAATGTATTTGTATACATCTTAAAAAAGATTTTATCCAAATTATGAAAAGATAATTCACAGCTCCGTTATATGAATATTTACTACAAAATTTACAAATGGGCAAAATATCAGAACGAACTCCTCATTCAAAGCAGATAGCAAATAGGCCTATATTATGTTCAACACTCTTTGTCACCAGGAAATTAAAAATGAAAATAATGAGATACATACCCCTATAAAAAAGGCTAAAATATACATGCATGCATGCACATATACATATAATAGTAAACAAATAAGTCAAAAAATTCAAAACTTATAGATATCAACTGCTGGTGAAGATATGAGACAACAAAAATTCATCATTGCTGGTGGGAATGCAAAATAGTGTAGTCACTTTGGAAGATAAGTAGTTGCCTAAAAAGTTTAATATTTCTCTATTTATAATGGTGCAATATATTATAATTGGTGAATTATAATAGATAATTTATTTACACATTCAAGATATATTTGAGTGTTTTTCTATTTTGTAAGTGTATTAAAAAACATACACAAAATAGTGTCACATTAGATAAAATTTTCCACTCAGATTTCATAGCAAAATATGGACTAATGAACACATAAGCAAAAGAAAGTATGTGCCAAAATGTAAAAGTTTTCTTACTTTGTCTAAAATCTCATCCATCTCTCCTACCCTCAAATGTTATTTTTGCTTTCATTAAATCAGTTAAAACATTTCCCTCCACAGTTTTAATGTAAGGAACTGATAATGTATGTATTATACACCCTGATATAACATACCCAAAAATGTTGACAAAGGATAGCATTTGAAAACAATATTGAGTGGCATTCATGTATTATAAAAAGTTTATCAGATTATGACTGCAATTAAGGAGCTACTGTAAATGTAGATTTACTTTGATGAAGCAATACTTCCATATCGTATACTTGTAAATTGACCTTCTTTAAGTTACGTAATTAATTTATGTTCTTTCTAAGTCATCCCCACTTACCTAATTTTTTTCTGGTAATTTTTTTAAAAGTCAATATGTAGGATGACTTTAAGAGTTTGGTCACAATAGATACCCCAGTACAGTAGTTACTCCCAGCTTGAGTATATTTACCCCTTAAACATACTTCAATTTTAGCAAGCAAATTGGGACATTGGACAATAACTCTTTTCTTTGAAACTCGAATTTCACTTTTTTTAAGCTAGGTCATCTCTGTTTTCAACCAATGATAAACAGAATTTCTTATAATTCTCTTCTTAACTCTTCTTTCTGAAAGAGACTGGGTCACTGCAATAGTATCTTTCCTTATTAATTTTCTTGGATTCTATTTTAATTCGATGAGATTTTGTAATCAACTATACTCACAGATTAAGAGAACTGAAACTCAAAATATTAATTTCAATCTCTAAAAAACAAAACAACACATGAGTACCACAATATAACAAAGTCAGACAAAAAATTGAAATGGTACATTTTTAAGAATTACATTTGCATAGACATTGCATGATGTAAAATTATATTTTCTGGTAGTAAAGAAAGTTAAAATACTATGTTTCAGTGTTATACCTCAGATTTAATGTGGCATTTGCAACACTTCGGTATAAAGGAAAGACTATAAATTAGACTTATTTGAAAAGATAGTGCTACAAAGCATTCTAAATTGGTACTCCATGTAAACTTGCACATACTCCTTTTTGATAAAATATAAAGCCACAAAAAATTCACATAGACCCTGATGTTATTTTCAATTGGTTAAAAATAAAATAGCCTATGTCTTAGAAGGAAGTATCTAAGTCTTAAATTTTTCTGACACATCTAATGTTGCTGGATCATGACTCTGTTCACATACCAAAACATTGGAAATATAATTATTTATGAGGTATACCACAGAGGGTGTTTTAGTAGAAGAAACACTTCATGAAGACTTCAAAGAAGTGGGTAAGCTTTGGCAAGTTCATTTCTAAAGAGAAATTATTGGAGTATCAAAGTCTACATAGTTAACGCATGTGTGTGTGTGTGTGTACATATATACACATATATACATACACACATATATTTAATACATATACACATATACATACATACACACATATATTTAAAACTTAATGGTAGATGATAGTTTAATACTATTCATAACATTGTTACAAAGAAAAATGAACACATCACTCCACTTTTCTCTTGTTTTGTTTGACTTATGCAGACATTAAAAGAATAATTAGTTCCTTAACAGTCAAAAATGACTAATTGAACTTCTCTTGCAAATACTACTACACTTTCCATTTAGAAAATGGGTTTGATTATATTGGTAATAGGATATATTGGTAATAGGATAGAGATATCTAACATCAAGTTGGGAAACAACAAATGAATTAACCATTTAAATCATTATGCTGAGTGAAAAGTTGAAAAAATGTGAGGTTTGGAGAAAGTTGGAATCAAAAACAGAGGAACTGATAGTGATAGACCTTATAAAAGATCACAGTCATTAGGAGAAAATTCTATTGCAAGAGGACATGGAAAAGATTGCACATACTGAAAATGTATACTGTAATCTATATTTAATATAATTTATATTTAATCTATATTATATAAATTTACAGATAATGTTTTTACAATGATTTGATTTTTCTTTCCCTGTTTGTTTTTAATGTAAGCATCAGGTTCTGAGAAAACAACATGAGTAGGGTTTGTATTTAAGACATGCTGAATATACCTCCATATCAGTACATAGCAGCATAATACTTCATCAAAGAACTAGAACACATATAAAATATCACAATTATTTTTCACATTATCCTATTTCTAGGGTGGTAATAATTTTCTTTGATTTTTGTTAATCTCCTTTGTGTTTTAGCAATCTTATGAGCTAACTGTCATTTCATAATACCCTTTCAATCTTTCAACCCTTTCAATACCTTTTACAATCTGGAGGTAAACCAATTAATGCATGTCAGGTCAAGGAATCAATTTATATTGCAAAATTTTCCAACACTGAGCAACTTTTAATTTCAGTTGTTAGTTCAGTGGCTATTCAGGTTTGTGATTTTCACACATATTTAATGTTTTAAACTTACTGTATTTTTTAGAAATGATGTATGCTTTCATATGACCAACATTGCTGAACTCATTATTCTGTCATTATGACATATGTACCATGCATCTCAGTCTTATTGGATGTTTCTTTTTGCCTAATCAGAATCTCATGATAATTAATATGGTATCTAGATGATTCATTTGAGGGGTTGGTTCCATGCAGTTGATCTTATTCTTTGGGATATGCAGTTAATTTATCATTTTAGCACATGTATACAAACTTTTTAAAATTAGTTATTGTTTTAAGATTTTATTTATTTATTTGACAGAGAGAGAGAAATCACAAGTAGGCAGAGCAGCAGGCAGAGAGAGGGGGAAGCAGGCTCCCTGCTGAGCAGAGAGCCCAATGCTGGGCTTGATCCTGGGACCCTGAGGTCATGACCCGAGCCAAAGGCAGAGGCTTAGCCCACTGAGCCACCCAGGTGCCATTTCAATTGGTAATTGTGATGATTGGTCTATTAATTAGACCTTAAAATTTTGTTAAATGTATTAACATTTTCTGGTTAATTTTACTTACACACTGACCCATCACACCCCTCCACACTCACATATGCATTGTAAACCATCTGCCAGAAATATGTAATCACCTTTCTTATTACTATCCACAAATACTAAACCTAAAGTATCATATTTACTCTTATTGATATGAACTTACCAGTGATACTTTTTTGTTACCTTTGAATTTTTTGTGTATTATTCTGAATTAAGGGGCTTAACAATTTTCACTAGATATAACTACTACCACTGCATCTACTAATAATAAATTTCAGTTGCTTGCACCCATTCTCATAACCATACTGGAATTTGGCACACAGGTAGATATTTCAGATACATCCTGCAAAAAGTATGGACTCAGTACAATGTCATCAAGTTTTGTTCCTTTTAGTGGTGGCTTTTTTAGAGAGTAAATTTCAGATAGTGTTAATAAAAGTTACTGGTGGACACAAAGTGTTTTTTGTAGTGCTCGTACACTACTTTTAAAAAAAGAACAGGAGGGGTGCCTGGGTGTCTCAGTGGATTAAAGCCTCTGCCTTCGGCTCAGGTCATGATCTCAGGTCCTAGGATTGGGCCCCACACTGGGCTCTCTGCTCAGCAGGGAGCCTGCTTCTCCCCCCCTCTCTCTCTGCCTGCCTATCTGCCTACTTGTGATCTCTCTCTGTGTGTCAAATAAATAAACAAAATCTTTAAAAAAAAAAAGAAAAAGAACAGGAAAAATGTTTTTAAAGTCTCTATTTATATTAGTTAATTGATTGATTATCACTGATTACCATTTGATTGATTACACATTATAAAATATTTTTCCTTTGAAGCTTCTAGTTCTCCTAAGATGGATAAACTTTTTGTATACCACTTCTCCAGCAATGGATTAGAAAGGGGAGCACACACACAATACTTGTGTGTATTTGTGTGTGTCAAGAAAATAGAACTTATAAGGCCAATAGCCCGGTGAGGGCCGAGTTTCAGAGAAGTGGATTCACATTCTGTTATTTTCTCTTAGGACATTTGCCAATTCTTTGCCTAAGGTGAGAGGCCAAGAATCTGGCAGAAGGCCATTTACAGAATTTCCACTGCTAAGGGGCAGGGTGATGAGCCGGATGTAGTACTACCTTTCTTGTTTCCAATCCCTTTCCCTGAAGCTACAAATTCATTGCTAGTAATCTACCTCCCAAGTAGTCATATATGACAGCCCTGATAGAACATCAATCTCTATTATTTTCAACTTCTATTATCATGTCCCTTATGGTCTACGATTTGCCCATTGAACCAAAGTTGTATATTTCGTACCTCCTATACCAATTCATGTTTAGAATATGCAAGAATATGTGAAGGTACAAAGAAATGCTTAAACATCAACAGATATTTATTTTACTCTAATGCAAATTCTGATGTACTTCTGATGGCCCTGCACAACATGTGTGGTTCATGTGATAACTCAGTGATCAGGACTCCTTGGATCTATTCTTGTTATTTTATCATCTCACTGCCAGTCTTTTGTGGTCAGTGCGGCAGGAGCTGAGTAAAATGTAATTTTGAATATAGTCCTCTAAATGCTTCTCCATGGATGGAGCAGAATTATTTCTAGTTTTCGTATTGGCCATAGCTACTTCTAGAGCTATACAAATATGCCTACAAAGGTGCTAAGAAATATGGAAAAGCATATGCACATTCAATTACCAAAAAAGACCTCCCCCACAAAAAAAACATGTTTTAATAGTCATTTTAAGTAAATGGTAGGAAGATAAACATCTTATTTCAAACCATAAGAGACTCTTAAATCATAGGAAACAAACTGATGGTTGCTGAAGTGGAGGGGGGTAAAGGGATGGGGTAACTTGGTGATGGACAATAAGGAGGGCATGTGATGTAATGAGCACTAGGTATTACATAAGACTGATGAATCACAGACCTTTACCTCTGAAACCAATAACACATTGTATGTTAATTAAAAAATCTCTTATTTACTAAATGTTTGCTATAATTGATGAAACATATATATGTATATATATATATAGTTTATATATAGTTGAAACCAATACTTACCTAATGAAAACAACAAAAGAGAGGATTGAGATTTACCACAGATAAAAGAAGGAGCCTGTATGAACCAGTTCTATGTAGGAATAGGTAATTGGTGGAGTTCTTTCATTATACTGCTACTGAAATTCCATTCACTTGTTTTTATTTACTAATTTTCTACCATTTTTTCTTGAGTATATTACCAAATGCATTTATTGGACCATCTCTTTCTCCATTTCATTGCTTGAATAACATAATTTTAGTGGAACCAGAGATGAAAGTGGCATGGCAGCATGACTGGAATTATACAGCTTCCCACAGCTCTAGACCCATTCCCACTGACACCACTTCCAGCCTACCATAAAATTATCGTATGAAAAATAATGAAATTGCTATTATTTAACTAACTCTATTTTGTAGTATCTTTGCTATAGCTTAATTTTTTACCTAGATATTACACATAAACTATTGGACATATAAAGATTTTTTTTTCTAGTCACAACCAAGAACTTTATTGGACACCGCTGGGCTCAGGGTCTGGCAAGCCCAGTGCACTAACCCAGATGGGATCAGCCTTAACTGGAAGAGGGTGGTTCCATCCGGCCAGTCTCAGAGCAAACCCTAACCCCACACGGTAACACTCCCTAAGATTACTGTGAAGTTGGGAGACGGAAGGTTGCTCCACAGATGTACGAACAGATCAAATCTTTATAAATAATAAACATCCAGTGAGGAGAAAATGACAGCTCTAATTCATTCTTATACCCAGAACACTCTAAGGCAGGTGAGTGGGATGGCAGAACATATGAACATATGTTCTGAACATACTTGAAAATATATGTCAATGACTTGCTATTTGGTCATTGGACAACAAGGAAACAATGAATGAAGACATAAAGACTTATGATCTTTGTTATATCTTTGCAAAAGTTTGATGTAAACTCCACCTGTAATAAATTGGAAAACGAATAACAAGTCTATGGAGGTTATAACTCTAGAGAAAGTAGGCGGAATGCCAGTTTGCAAGCATACTTGGAAGGAAATAAAGTTCTCCTACAAAAGCATTGTTTTGCCGGCAACAAGCAGTAAAAATTTTGTAAAAGTACAAAATTTGAAGATTCAGTATCAGAAAAAAGAAAAAAAAAGATTATTTGTTGCGAAAAACACAAGCTTTGTATACAGCCAAAAGTAGGGGCTCTGTTGTTCAGGGTTTTAGAAATGAATTGTACTATTTTTATTTATGCAAACAATTGTTGTCAGCCCAGCTGCATAGACCAAAATAAGAGTTTTCAGATGGCATGGCATTATTACCAATGAACTGATGATGAGAGAAAGCTGAGCAGAACATAGGCAATATTAAATATAGGAAGATATTCTATAAGTTTATGAACTATGGCCAGAAAAGCCTTTGGGGGTGGTAACTTATAGAATGCATCGAAAATAAGAAATTGTCACTAACAATAAAGTTATGCTAATTACCTAGCTAGAGAACTTCTTGGCCAATGTTATTTTCACATTATTATGTGTTATGTGTCTACCTTTACAACAATGGGATGTAAATGGCAACCATAATTACCTTTACTGGATCTTGAATTAGACATGTGATAATCTAACTTTTTCCTTTTCCTGTTGCACAGATGTGGTGATGACCTGTATTTGTTCATGCAGATGACAACACATTTCTTGGTGATTGTGGCAGAAATATAAAGTGGAAGGAATATGGGTCACTGAATGATCTTATCATTTAAAAATGATATAAATTAAAAATGACTATCTGCCTTGAGATAACATATCTCCAGACTTTTACATGAGAAATATGTATTTCTTATTGTCTGAACCACAGTATTTCATATTTCTTTTTAGTTGTCTGAACAGGAGTACTTTAGGTCTCTTTTTAGAGCAGGTTAAACTAACTAATGTAGGTATTTGTTACATTTAAAAAAAAAAATGTTTCCTAGGGAGATTGTACCAGTTTTCATGTCCACTACAATGTATGGCTGCTCTAATCCTCCATTTTTCCTCAAGTCTATGTCTTTAAAAACTTTATCAATAGTACAAACAGGGGGCGCCTGGGTGGCTCAGTGGGTTAAAGCCTCTGCCTTCAGGTCAGGTCATGATCCCAGGTCCTGGGATTGAGCCCCACATGGGGTTCTCTGCTCAGCCTGAAGCCTGCTTCCTCCACTCTCTCTGCCTGCATCTGCCTACTTGTGATCTTTGTCTGTCAAATAAATAAAATAAAAATATTTTTAAAAAATAGTATAGGCAAAAGGAACACGCTTAATTTTTGTGTGTGTGTGATAGCAAAGTTAAGTATTTTTTCTATAACCTTTATAGAAATTTATAATTTTGGATTTGTATTTTTATGCCCTTTTCTTACTTTCTATTTCTAAGGGTTTTATAATTAATTTGTACCCAAGTGGTAAGATGTTTCTTTATCATATATGTTGTAATGAGAAGCCTGTGTTTTTTTTCTATTTTGTTGCTTTTTTTCTATCCTTTATATTATCCTCTGACAATGTATGAACTTATTGGCTACAGGGTAGTTTTGTTTTGTTTTGTTTTTTTTCCCTAATTATACTAATACTTTCTATCTCTCCTTTTTTTTTTTTTTTAATACAGGTGCTTAGAAGACCTTCTCATGTGATAGCTGGTATATTGTTATTCAAGGCTTATTGTTAAGAAATTGTATCTTTAGGGGCGCCTGGGTGGCTCAGTGGGTTAAAGCCTCTGCCTTCGGCTCAGGTCATGGTCCCGGTGTCCTGGGATCGAGCCCCGCATCGGGCTCTTTGCACTGCATGGGGCCTGCTTCCTCCTCTCTCTGCCTGCCTCTCTGCCTGCTTGTGATCTCTGTCTGTCAAATAAATAAATAAAATCTTAAAAAAAAAAAATGAAATTGTATCTTTACAGCAGGAAAGAAACCAATTAATTTACCTTAAATATCCTTCAATCAAATTAAACACACCAATAACAGTATAGTAAGTTCATATTATCTTATTTAGTAAATGGATACGATTGTTAAATAATTGTATATGAACTAATCAGTTGGCTGTATTTTAAGAAATTGTGGTTGTGAGTAATTAGCAGCAAAAACAACAAAATTCATCCAGAGATCAGAAGTAAATATGACAAGTAATTCACTCAAGATAGACTGATTTTTGACAGTATTGAAGTATAATTGGTAAAAAATAAATAAATAAAATCACTTATAATGCATTTCTGATTCCTAGATAAAACGCAAAGTTTCAACAAATTTAAAAGGGATATATGACCTAAAGAATTATGGAGTATTACTTTGTTTTATTTTCCTCAACAAGCATAATGTCAGTAAGTTTAACATATGTATGATTCATCACATATTTTAAAAAAACCTTTTGTTTAAACTAATTCTTAAATTAGTTATGTGAACTGAGGATTTTCAAATAACATTTGGACAAATAAAAGGATAATTTTAGGATTATTTGTTTTGTATATCAATTAAATTATTTATTTTTATATAAGCAATTCCTAATTTTTAATAGATTTGTGCTACTTATATTTTTGTAACACTAATTTTGTTTGATTCTTTATTATGTTCTTTTATTAGCTGTGACATTTTAGTAGGATTATAGATCTTACAAAAGCATAACAAATTAATGAATTATTCAGCTAATACCTCCAAAATTCTTAAATAAGCAAATTATTATTGAAATATGAGATAATGTAGTTCATTTTTCAGTCAGTTTTATTTTGTTATTGCTTTTTGTTAACATTATAACTTGGTAGGAAAGAAAAAGAAAAATGAAGAAGGGGGAAGAGAAGAGGCAGAAATAGGAATATGAAATAGAAGAGGCCTAAGAAGATGAAAAGAAATGAGAAGAATGAGATGAGAAAGAAAAAGGGGAGAAGAAAGAAGGAGAAACAAAGTGATGAAATTTAGTAAACCTATTATGATTTTTTTCTTTCTTACTAGCACATGAAATCTAAGAAAGTCCAGGAATATTGCAATAAACAAAAACAAGCAAAAAGATTTTTTAAATTATCCCTTAAATTTTGTTAAAAATTACATATGAAATTCTTACAGCAACCAAAGTGCTCTTGTCTTGGTTACCAATTTTCTCAATTCTTGCTTCAATGATTCAGAAAATGGAATTTTTCACATCAAAGGGTACAAACTTCCAGTTTTAAAATAATTAAGTCTTGTGATGTAATGTACAGTATGGTGAATATAGGTAGTAATATTCTATTGCATATTTAAAATTGCTAAGGGAGTAGATTTTAGAAGTCCTCATCACAAGAAAAAAAAAAAGTTTTGTAAGTATGTATAGTGACAGCTGTTAACTAGTTTATTATGGTGATTATTTCGCAATATATAAAAATATTGAATCATTGTGTTGTATATCTGAAATTAATATAATATGTCAATTATACCTTAATATAAATAAAAGTAAATAAAAGAATAAATGAAAACACATTTCAAAATGAACAAAAATGAATATAGCTAATTATATTACATGTTGTTTAATGGGCCTTGCATTATTATTTTAAAAAAGTATTGGTGGATGGGCCCAAGATGGCAGAGGAATAGGAGATCTTAATTTTATCTGGTGCCAAGAATTCAACTAAATAACTATCAAAGCATTCTGAACATTTGTAAACTCAATTGGGGATCTAAGAAAAGATTAGCTGCAACTCTACAAATAGAAAAGTGATCACTTTCTGCAAAGTAGGAGGTGCAGAGAAATGAATCCGAGGTGATATATGGGAATATAAACTTGGGGGGTGCTCCATCAGCCAGCACTGAAAGTGATAGAGCAGTGGGGCACAAAATCAGAACTTTGAAAAGTCTGTCCCAGTGAGGACCATCACTGCCTGAAAGGCACTCAGGTAGTGAAGTGGGGTGGAATCCTAGGTGACAGTGTGGTCTCAAGATCCCCAGGGTCACAGGAAGACGGTTGCCTGAATATGACAGAGTTCAGAGACATTGGAGTGGGGAAGTTGGCTGCAATAGATGAGCCCAGGAGTGGGCTCTCAACTCAGGGTTGCAATATAACACATATCCCAGCATGGTTGGTCAACAGCTTTCCAAGAGGGGCCCAACCCATCAAGCAGCAGAACTGCCAGAACGCTGCCTTTGCATCCCAGGGGGAGCCACATAGGTGCACACTGCAGGAGTTGGCAGAGTTTAGAGACTCCAAATGGGGTCCTGTGCCTGAGGTAGAAATGCTCAGTCATGGGCTGGGTGAGCATGGAGTGCAAGTGGAGACCAGGGAGACAAGTATTTGACTGATTTTCCTTGAGGGCACACTGAGGAGTGGAGCCCCTAGTTTTCAGTTCCAGCTGGAGAGTGGGAAGCTGCCATGTTCACTCATCTTCTAAAGCAGTGTGGAAGGGCTTCAGGGAAAAAAAGTCACATTGAGCAATCCAGAGCCACTTACATTGAGACCAGCTCCCTGGCAAGGGCAGTGCTGTTCCACCTGGGCAGAGACACTGAGAATCAGTGCAAGAGCTCCCTCACCCAGAAGATCAGGGAGAATATCTGGCCAAGACCAAGATTACTGATCACACAGAACTGCAAAACTCTAAAGCAAGGTTAAAATAGAATATAGAATTCATGATTTTGTTTCCATGATTCTTTAGTCTTTTCATTTTAATTTTTCCTTCCTTTTTCAACCAATTTCTTAGTTTACCAATTCTTTTTTAATTTTTTTTTTCATTTCTGCAGTTTCATTCTATCATTTCAATGTATTTAATTTCACTTTTGTACATATGTAAGTTTTTCTTTCTTTACAATTTTGGGATCTACTTTTCTAACAAACATACTAAAAGACACCCAAAATACATACAGTTTCCAGGGTATTGCTCTGTTGCTCTGCTCTGTTCACCTGTCTGATTATATTCTTTTTGTTTTTGTTTTTCTTTTTGTTTTAGGTCCCTTCTGATTTGTTTAGTGTATATTTCTCTGGTGTTGTCATTGTCATTTTAGTATTTTGTTCTCTTGTTCACCTATTCTTCTCTGGACAGAATGAGAAGACAGAAAAACTCACCTCAAAAAAGTGAACAAGAGACAGTACAGACAGCCAGAAACCTAATCAGTATGGGTTTAAGTAAGATGTCAGAACTAGAGTTTAGAATAACTATTATAAAGATACTAGCTAGGGCTGAAAAAAGCATAGAAAACACTAGAGAATCCCTTCTAAAGAAGTAAAAGGACTAACATCTAACAAGTCAAAAACAAAAAGATTATTAATAAGGTGCGATAAAAAAATGGAGGCTCTAACTGCTAGGATAAATAAGGTAGAAGAGAGAACTAGTGATATAGAAGACAAAATTATGGAGAATAGAGAGGCTGAGAAAAAGAAAGGGGATCATGTGAGGAGAATTTGAGAGATAAGTGATTCCATAAAGCAAAGCAATATTAGACTAATTGGGATCTCAGAAGAGGAAAGAAAGAGGGAAAAAAGGAGAAGGTATAGTGGAGCAAATTATGTGGAAAATCTCCCTAATCTGGGGAAGGAAACAGGCATTCAAGTCCAGGAGGAATAGAAAAGCACCCTCAAAATCAATAAAAATAGGTCAGTGCCCCAACCTATAATAGTGAAACTTGCAAATCTCAGAGACAAAGAGAAAATTCTGAAAGTAGCTCATGACAAGAGGTCTGTAACCTACAAGGGTAGAAACATTAGACTTGCAGAAGACCTATCCACAGAGACTGGGCAGGCCAGAAAAGACTGGCATGATATTCAGGGTGCTAAATGTGAAAAATATGCAGCCCAGAATACTTTATCCAGCAAGGATGTCATACAAAATAGGAAAGATGAAAAGCTTCCAGAACAAACAGAAACTAAAGGAATTTGTGATCACTAAACCAACTCTGCAAGAAATATTAAAGGGGATCCTTTAAGTGAAGAGAGCACCCAAAAGTAACATAGACCAGAAAGGAACAGAGACAATATGCAGAAAGTAACCGGTCAGGTAATACAATGGTACTAAATTCATATCTTTCAATAGTCATTCTGAATGTAAATGGTCTAAATGCCCATCAAAAGACACAAGGTATCAGACTGGAAAAACAACAACAACAATAACAACAACAACAACAAACAACAACAAGACCCACTGATGTGTGTCTGCAATAGACTCATTTTAGACCCAAAGACACCTCCAGATTGAAAGTGAGGGAATGGAAAATAATTTATCATGCTAATGGGCATCAAAAAGAATGCTAGGGTAACAATCATTATATCAGACATATTAGATTTTAAACCAAAGACTGTAATAAGAGATGAGGAGGACACTATATCACCATTAAAGAGTCTATCCAATAAGAGGAACTAACAATTTTAAAAATTTTTGTCCCTAATATGGGAACAGCCAACTATATAAATTAATTAATAATAAAATTAAAGAAATGCATCAATAATAATAAAATAATAGTAATGGACTTTAACACCCCACTCACTGCAATGGACAGATCATCTAAGCAGAAGATCAACAAAGAAACAAGGCCTATGAATGACACACTGGATAAAATGGACTTCACAGGTATATACAGAGTATTCTATCCTAATGCAATGGAATTTATATTCTTCTCAAGTGTACATGAAACATTCTCCAAAATAGATCATATACTGGGCCACAAATAAGGTCTCAACTGGTACCAAAAGATTGGGATCATTCTCTGCATATTTTCAGACCACAATACTTTGAAACTGGAACTCAACCACAAGAGGAAATTTGGAAAGAACTCAAATACTTAGGGGTTAAGGAGCATCCTACTGAGTGCGTGGGTGGCTTAGTGGGTTAAAGCCTCTGCCTTCAGCTCAGGTCATGATCCCAGGATCCTGGGATCGAGTCCCACATCGGGCTCTCTGCTCAGCAGGGATCTGCTTCCCCGTTTCTTTCGCTGCCTGCCTCTCTGCCTACTTGTGATCTCTGTCTGTCAAATTAATAAACAAAATCTTTAATAAAAATAAATAAATAAAAAACAGCACCCTACTAAAAAATAAATGGGTCAACCAGGAAATTAAAGAAGAATTTAAAAAATCATGGAAACAAATTAGAATTAAAACATAGCTGTTCAAAACCTTTAGGATGCAGCAAAAGTTGTCCTAAGAGAGAAGTATATAGCACTACAAACCTTTTTCCGGAAACAAGAAAGGTCTCAAACACAAAACCTAACCTTACACCTAAAGGAGCTGGAGGGGGCGACTGGGTGGCTCAGTGGGTAAAAGCCTCTGCCTTCGGCTCAGGTCATGATCTCAGGGTCCTGGGATCGAGCCCCACATCGGGCTCTCCCTCTCTCTGCCTGCCTCTCTGCCTACTTGTGATCTCTATCTGTCAAATAAATAAATAAATAATCTTAAAAAAAAATAAAGGATCTGGAGAAGAGCAAATAAAGCCTAAACCCAGCAGAAGAGAATTTATAAATTTAGAGCAGAAATCAATGAAATAAAAATGAAAAGAACAGTAGAACAGACCAACAAAACTAGGAACTTATTCTTTGAGATCACTAATAAGACTGATAAACCCCTGACCAGACTTATCAAAAAGAAAAGAGAAAGGACCCAAGTTAATAAAATCATGAATGAAAGAGGAGAGATCACAACCAACACCAAAGAAATACAAACAATTATAAAAACATATTATGAGCAACACATGCCAACAAATAAAACAATCTGAAAGAAATGGATGCATTCCTAGAGACGTATAAACTACCAAAACTGAAACAGGAAGAAATAGAAAATCTAAATAGACCATAACCAGCAAAGAATTTGAGTCAGTAATCAAACATCTCCCAGTAAACAAGAACCCAGGGCCAGATGGCTTCCCAAAGGAATTCTACCAAATACTTAAAGAATTCATACCTAGTCTTCTGAAGATGTTTCAATAAATGAAAGGAAAACTTCCAAACTCTTTCTATGAGGCTGGCATTACCTTGATTCCAAAACCAGACCAAAAACCCACCCTCCAAAAAGGGGAATTACAGACCAATATCCCTGATGAGTATGGATGCAAGAATTCTTACCAAAATATATCCAATAACATCCATAAAATGCAAGCTGGTGCAGCCACTCTGGAAAACATGATGAAGGATCCCCCAAAATTTTAAAATAGAGTTACTTCACTACCCAGCAATTACACTGCTGGGTATTTACCCCAGAGATAGAAATGTAGTGATCCAAAGGGGCACCAGCACCTCACCTCAATGTTTATAGTAGCATTGTCCACCATAGCCCAACTATGGAAAGAGCTCAGATGTTCATTGATAGATGAATGGATAAAGAAGACATGGAGTTGGAAACACACACACACACACACAAACACACGGTGAAATACTACTCAGCCATTAAATAAAATGAAATCTTGTCATTTGCAATGATGTGGATGGCTCTAGAGGGCATTATGCTAAGTGAAGTAACTCAATCAGAGGAAGACAATTATATGATATCACTGATATGCGGAATTAAGAAACAAAACAGAGGATCATAGGGGAAGAAAGGAAAAAGTAAAATGACAAAATCAGAGAGAAAGACAAACCATAAAAGTTTCTTAATCATAGGAAACAGAGAGCTGCTGGAGGGGATGGGGTGGGGGAATGGGGTAACTGGGTGAGGGACATTAAGGAGGGCACATGATGTAATGAACACTGGGTATTTTATAAGACTGATTTAAAAAAAAAAGACTAACAAATTACTGATCTCTACCTCTGAAACTAATAATACATTATATATTAGCTAATTGAAAGAAGGAAAGAAAGAAAGAAAGAAAGAAAGAAAGAAAGAAAGAAAGAAAGAAAGAAAGAAAGAAAGAAAGAAAAGAAATAAATTATTGGTGTGTCACACTTTTTATATATACTCTCTCAATTTCTTTTAAAATTTGCATTTTTTAGTGATAATGCTACAGGATAAATATTATTGTTAAAACAAATTTAAAAATTAAAGAAGATATTGGGAAAACTATTCATACACTTTAATTTTAATAAATAGAATCTGGTTTATTTTTACATTTTCAAAATAATTTCCCTTTATATTTACTTAATAAGAACACTTTAAAGACATGAAAATAATCAGGTGGGCTTTGATATATTACTATAGTTAAAAATATATGCCATTTGAATTAGAATTAAATTTTATCTATAGAGAATATATTTATCATTATTCATGCATGCATTCTATCAGTTTTTTATAGTCTTGTCATGAGGCAGGGACTGGTCAAGATGCTGGGGATTAAGCAGTAAACAAGACAGATTAGGTCCTCTCCCTAACAGTATTTATATTCTAATGTAGACAGTGATGCAGCTTCCAAGTAGCTGCCAAGTTAACACGTGGGCAGTACTGCCTGATCAGCAGAGTCTACCGACATCATGTTCTGACACACTTAACTGCAGGAAAACCTGAATTTTCATTTTCAGATTGAGCCCTGCTTTATAATGTGAGAAGAATTGCCTCAAATACTTAATGAAAATAAAGACTATGATAATTATCATAAAGACATTTTAAAAAGAAGAATACCTACTAAGTTGTTGGAAGGGTTTAAGAGGGCAAGTAGAATGAATTATACTTTAACAAGTTTATTCCAATTCCTGTGGGAAAATGATTTTAAGACATGAAAAATAAGAGAAGAAGAAAGATCAGACAAGATTTTAGTATAGTAGTCCAGGAGAAATATTCTTGTAAATTTGATAAATATGTCTAGTATAGAAACAAAAGACATAAAGGGACTATTATGGATATACCCTAAAATTAGAAGGAAAATGATGTGCTAACTTATATATGATTTTGATAGACAGTGTGGTCTGAGAGGGAAAAAAGAAGCAAAGGAACCATGATGGGAAAATTTTCAGGAACTTAGACTGTCAGAACTTAAAAATATCTACTTTAGAAAATGTAGCTGAAAATTATTGCATAGTTATGACAAGCATCAGTTAAATATATAATGAATAATATATAGTGTCACCACAAGAAGACTTTTAGAAATAATTTTTAATATAGTTTGTAATCATGTCAGAGTTTAATAGAATATATTTTCATCATGCCAGCTTCAATTATTAAAGTAAGTCCTCTCAATTATATTTAGGAATAGTTCTAGAATAAACATGGATCATAAAATATCTACCAGAATTGACCCCAAAGAATCTCTTAGCTAAATTTAGTATCGTGTTCTAATTCCTATCTTCATGTGAAAGATAATTTTTAACATTTCCTTTATTATCATTAAATACTTCACTACTTACATTTTATCTAGTCTGTCTTAGAAATAATTTATAACGTATGATTTTCATGTTGATGAATATTTAAAATTGAGCATCTGTGGTTGGTAAACATGGTAAAGCAGAAATTCTGAGGAATTAAGAACATTTTTCTCACTAATACTCTACTTTTCATTGCCAAGAGGGATCAGTTTTTACATACAGCTAAATTCAAATTAAGTGACATTTAAACAGCATAAAATAATGGACATTGCCAACTCATAAGTTAAATGTCACGGGGATTAGTGTAAAATTGGGTCAATATCAAATATTTGTAACTAAAATGGCTGGTGACTTATAAAACAAAATACATAATTCTGAGGGCTATTATTTTTCATGTTGTTATTTAATGTAAGCCTGTTCCAATTGGTTTACTTGTCATAAAAAAAATATAAACATAAGTATGTGATTTCTATGTTTCAATGAGGATTTTTAAATTTCATAATGTAGACAATAGATACTATATTTATGTAATAAAGCTATGTGCCCATACCCATTTGTTAATAGAGGTAATGAAAGGGCATATTTAAAAGCATCTATATTTTTCCTTTTCATCATTTCAATCAACATTAATTGCTTAAAAACCTAAATTAAATAAACATGTTCCCCCAAAATGTGACATAGCACTTATAAATCTTTTAAAATATTCAGTTCAATAATAATTCAATGAGAAAAACAGTAGTGTTAATTTGTATCACCAAAATTTAGAAAAATGTCATTTTGTATTTATTCAATTAATTTATTTGTTTATTTTTAAAGATTTTATTTATTTATTTGACAGATCACAAGTAGGCAGAGAGGCAAGCAGGGGTGGAGGAGCAGGCTTCCTGCTGAGCAGAGAGCCTGATTGAGGGCTCAATCCCAGGACCCTGGGATCATGACCCAAGCCAAAGGCAGAGGCTTTAACCACTGACCCACCCAGGCACCCCAAAAATGTCATTTAAAAAAAAGTATTTACTTATTTGAGAGAAAGAGAGAGTAGGGAGGAGGGACAGAGGGAGAGGAAGAGAGAGACATGCAGACTCGGCTGAATGGGAAGCCCATCTGGGTGCTGGATCTCATATCCCTGAGATGAAGGCCCTGAGCCAGACACCTAATGGACTGTGCCACCCAAGCGCCTCAAGAAAAATGTCATTTTCAAACAAAGTTATGTTGATATTATGTAGACATACTCTAATGGAAATTAAAATATCTAAAGCTTTGATTTCTATAAATAGTGTGCATTATACATAAAATATTATAACTTTATAAATTAGGTTTATTAAAATCCAAATTTTCAATTCTAAATATTGTCATTGTATATATGCATGTAATTGGAGGAAATTAGTTATTAAACATATACATATGCATTTTAAGGAAAGTCATTGTTATGTAAACTATTCTATATTAATCACATTTACAAATAAATTTACAGATTTCATCTTAAATTAGTACACACATTTTTTATATCATTTTTAAACTTTAACCATAAAATGGTATGGTGGGGAACTGTGCTTTAAAACTTTAAGACCTGAAGACACAATGTATCTATTAAAATTTGACAATGCAGCATCACAAAGAATTTTAAAACCAGTCTGTGCCAGCTCAGGTATCTCACTTCTAGTGGATAATAGAGAGAACAGTCTCTATGTAATTCCCCTGGGACGTTGAAATATCATTTCTAAGTTTCAAAGTGAGTGTTCTATACTTTAACATTGTTCATAAGATTTCTCCATAGACAATTATACTGGAATACAGTATATGGACAATTTACATGTTGTCTTTTAAACACAAATATACAGGGAAATGAAGCAAATTGTGTTTCTGCTGAATAACGCAGCTTTGGCCAAAGAGATTGTCTAAGTTTGTCATTCCCATATCTTCATTACAGGAAAGTGGGAAGGCAGCATTTACCAATTACCTCCTATGTGTCAAACACTATTAGATGTTTGACATAAACTTTTTAACACTATTTAAAAGTACAGCATAAGGGGGGAGGGATAGGGTGGCTTGGTTATGGATACTGTGGAGGGCATGTGCTATGGTGAGTGCTGTGAATTGTGTAAGACTGATCATTCACAGACCTATATCCCTGAAGCAAATAATACATTATATGTTAATTAAAAAATAAATAAATTAGGGCCCCTGAATGGCTCAGTGGGTTAAGCCTCTGCCTTCAGCTCAGGTCATGATCTCAGGGTCCTGGGATAAAGCCCTGCATCAGGCTCTCTGCTCAGCAAGAAGCCTGCTTCCTCCTCTCTCTTTGCCTGCTTCTCTGCCTACTTGTGATCTCTGCCTGTCAGATAAATAAACAAAATATATTTTAATTAATTAATTAATTAATTAAATTTAAAAATAAAAGTACAACATAAGTACAGAAGAGCACAATGTTTGTAGAACTCATTTTTTAAATGTTTTCCATTTTGTTTTATTTTATTTCTTTTCAGGGTTCCAGCATTCATTGTTTATACACCATACCCAGTGCTCTATGCAATATGTGCCCTCGATAATACCCACCACCAGGTTCACCCAAGGCCCCACCCTCCTCCCCTTCAAAACCCTCAGTTTGTTTCTCAGGGTCCACAATATCTCATGGTTCCCCTTCCCCTCCAGTTTCCCCCAACTCACTTCTCCACTCCATCTCCCAATGTCCTCCATGTTGTTCCTTATTCTCCACAAGTAAGTGAAACCATATGATACTTGACTCTCTCTGCTTGACTTATTTCACTCAGCATAATCTCTTCCAGTCCCGTTCATGTTGATGCAAAGTTGGGTATTCATCCTTTCTGATGGAGGCATCATACTCCATTGTATATATGGACCAACTCAATTTTTAAAAAGTGAACAGGACTGTGATTAATTTTTAAAAAGCCATCAATGAAGAAGCAGAGTAACCCTAAATATAACTAATTCAGAGTACCCCTTGTATCTTTTTGCCTCTGCCTTCCAAAGGGAAACCTTCTAAAGGATTTTATTTATTTATCTGACAGAGAGAGAGAATACAAGCAGGCAGAGTGGCAGAAGAGGGAGAGGGAGAAGGAGGCTCCCCACAGAGCAGGGAGCCCAATGCAGGGCTGAATCCCAGGACCTTGAGATCATGACCTGAGCTAAAGGCAGTCACTTAACCAACTAGCCTACCCAGGCACCCCTAAAGGGAAACCTTCCAATACACAGATAAATCTTTACAACTTTTGAAATTTATAGAAAAGGGTGCTGTTCTTAATATCCTTCTACATATATTATTGTGACTATATATGCATTTCTGATGGTGCTATCTATACCTAGGAGTTTAATTGCAGGGTTGTAGGGTATGTATCCATTTAGCTTTAGTAGAAAATACAAAACCATATTCCAAATGGCTTTCCCTTGCATTCCCAACAAATAAGAAACTCTTGAATATATATTAGGTTTCTACTAGCGTCCCTATCAGGTAAAAATATTCCTCATTATTTTATACAAATATAAAATTATTCTGAGAACACCTTCATATGACTCGTTCAAAGTCACGTAAGTAGTAACACATTGGTGATCACAACTGTAACCATCTGATACTAAGGCTGCATTTCTGTACTTTTATGAGTAATGGATAGTTACTTTATCATCAGATTCCAATTCTAGTTGGTTAAAAGGGCTTCTCTGACTCTTCTACTAAGGAAGATTTTGTGGTGGCTACCTGGGATCAACTGATAAGACTATGACTTCTCATATGATGACCATAGGAGAAATTGCCAAGTGAATTTTCCAAGAGTTTGTGAACCACACGAAGTGAGAAATACGCTGGCAAGGAAATTTCAAGAAACTTTCAGTCAACTTCTTACTTCAAATATAAGAACTTTGTCTCAGTTACATAAAGATGCCATTGACAAATTTAAGTAAATTTAAAGGACAATGATTTAGCATTTATCTGTTATTTTTAGTTGAAATCATAGCTCATCTCCGGTTACTAAAGAAAAATTCTTCTTAACAGATTATCTGCTAATAAATATAAAAGAAATGAAAGTAGAAGATTGCCAGTGTAAAAAAATAAAGAAAAGAAGATTGCCAGTGTTTAATTTCCATGTAATTACAGAATAAAGAATGTTAAATCCATTAAATAAAAGATTACTGAAGGGGCGCCTGGGTGGCTCAGTGGGTTAAACCCTCTGCCTTTGGCTCAGGTCATGATATCAGGGTCCTGGGATAGAGCCCCACATTGGGCTCTCTACTCAGGGGGGAGCCTGCTTCCTCCCCTCTCTCTGCCTGCCTCTGTGCCTACTTGTAATCTCTCTCCATGTCAAATAAATAAATAAAATCTTTAAGGGCCCCTGGCTGGCTCAGTTGTTTAAGCAACTGCTCAGGTCATGATCTCAGAGTGCTGGGCCCACATCGAGCTCCCAGCTCCATGGGGAGTCTGCTTCTCCCTCTGATCTTCTCCTAGCTCATGCTCTCTCTCACTATGTCTCTCTCAAATAAATAAATAAAATCTTTAAAAAAAGAGATTACTGAAAAATAGGAAATTTGTAAGATGTCAATATATCACCGTTCAGATACTAGCTGTTTTGTGAGGGCATGGGGTAGGACTATGTTTACAAGGGAATGATTTGGTGGTAAGTACCTTAACTAAAGTATCAATTCTAACATCAATAATAATGGAAGATGTGACATTGGGTGTGTCCTGATCCTTATGTGATATAATATATAGGACACAGTATCTCATCTCTGCAGGAACTCACCAAAGATGTTTAACTTGAATCCAATATATTTTTTTAAACAAACAAATCCAAAATGTGAACAAGTTCACAGAAAAATGGCCTAATATAGTCAAAGAGTCAATGTAATATAATATATACATATATATTTTATTTAGTATATATAAACATGCAATATTTTTTAATGATCAGAGTGTTCTAGATTAAAAGAAGTTAATGTTCCTAAGAACAAATGCAGTATGTAAAACTTGCCTGGATCCCTTTATAAAGCTGGTAGTAGGCAAAAAAAAAAAAAAAATGAGCACAGTGAGAAAAATTTATGCAGTGAATTAATTAAGATCCTGCTGTACACACTACTTTTTCCAAAGTTCATAACTTGCTCACATCTGCAGTGAAGCACCAAAGGAAAAAATAAAAATTAAATTCTTAATGTCTACTAATTTTATGGGAATACAAGAGGATTGGACATAGCTTTACAATTTTGCCAAACTTCCTTGAATTTTTAACTCCAACAAAGAAATTATATTTCATGCCTCTGTGTGCTGTGTAGCCCATAATTACACTTTGACTGACATTACTATTGTTAGTGAAATTCAGTTAACTGTAACATAACAAAAAACAGCAAATAAAACTTTGATTAGGGGTTCCTGGGTAGCTCAGTAGGTTAAAGCCTCTGCCTTCGGCTCAGGTCATGATCCCAGGGTCCTGGGATGGAACCCCACATCAGGCTCTCTGCTCAGCAGGAAGCCTGCTTCCCTTCCTCTCTCTCTGCCTGCCTCTCTGCCTGCTTATGATCTCTCTGTCAAATAAATAAATAAATTCTTAAAATTAATAAATAAAATTAAATTAAAATAAATAAAATTTTGGTTGGTTTATTGGGAATACATCTTTTGCATGAAATGGCTTTAAAAATATGTGCAATTATTAAAATTTGATATTCATTCAAGTGATTTAATTACCATCATTTTTTTCATGGATTACTAAAAGAATGAATTAGCATAAAGTATGCACATACCATATTCATAATTCATATGTAAATATGCACATTCATATGCACATATATATTTATTTGTCTATATTCTCAAGGTCTTACTTATTGGCTCTAGTTTCTGCATCATATTTGAACTTAAACCCTGATCTTCATGCTTGCATTCAATCATGTATTGTTATCATATCCTGCTTGATTCCTGAGTATGATCTATTCAGAGTCTAGATTGCTTTGCTGATATATGGTTATATTTGGCATATATTAAGTTGTCCTGTACAAGGAAATATATTGAGAGATTTAGCTTGTTCTATAGAATAACATCCAGTCTCATCATTCTCTAGTTACTAGACAGCTGCTAGACATAATTTATAGTTACCATAGTCTTCAAAATATAATCAACTTTGCAAAATTCTAGATATAACACAGCTTATCATTTATAGAGGGCATTGGTAGAAGGGCACCTGGACTACCAATACATTAAACCTCTGACTCTTGATTTCTGCTCAGGTCATGATCTCAGGGTCATGGAATAGAGCCATAGGTTGGGCTCCATGCTTAGAGGGGAGTCTGCTTGCCCCTCTCCCTTTGCTCCTTCCCCCTGCTCTCTTTCTCTCCCTTTCTCTCCCTCTCTGAAGTAAATAAATAATAAAGTCTTTATCATGGAGGGTTTTTTTAAAATTAACTATCTCAATGTCATTTTTCTTGATGTCCTTAAAGTTATATCTTTATTTGCTTTTATCACCTTTGCTATGAACAACAACATGGCTAGTATCATTACCCTATGTTTGTAATTTCATAATATTCTCCTTTCTTATATATCCTTTACTTTTCTTTATATGAACTGAATTCTCACTTCTTCTCTACTAACTCCCTTATCCCAACCTAAATAGAATAATATTTCCCTCAGCCTTACAGGGTATTTCAGATAACTACATGCCCTTCACTTATTGTTTGTATGTGTGTTGCTCTAACTAATAATTCCTCTAACTAATAGCCTGTGATTGATTATCCAATGTCAGGAAACGTGTATTATTTATTTATTTATATCACTTATTATTCTTATTAATTATTAATTATTATAATTAAAATTATATTGTATCATAACTATATAATTATAAGTATAATTATATAATCAATTTAATTATATTTACAACTATCATTAATTATTATAATTCTTATTTATTAAGATTCTAATATTATTTATTTATACCACTTATGATTCTTAATATAGCAACTCTCCCAATAACTTATAATCTTAATGTTTAAAATTATTTATTATTAATTTTTATTCTTTCCATAGTTATTTGATTTTATTTATTATTATATTAATTACTAATAAAAAAACCAATATATTAGATCAATAATTAAATAATTTAATCAAGATTTAATTAAATGAATTAAATAAATTTTGATTTGATTTATTAAATGAAATTGACATCAAATTAAAGAGTTAATTAATTAGAAATGTAATGAATTAAATTAATACTTAATTAATAATATATCATGATTTATTATTAATTTTTGTTCTTTCCATAGTTACTGACCCAGTGCAAGAAACATAGTAAATTCATATGTTAATTGAGTGTTACTATTTTCATGATCAAATATACATATGTATTATATATGTGCAAGTGTGTATATTCTATATGTGTATCTGTGTAGTCAAAACATATCAGACATTTTTTTTAAAGGTTTTTATTGGGGCCCCTGGGTGGCTCAGTGAGTTAAAGCCTTTGCCTTCGGTTCAGGTCATGATCCCAGGGTCCTGGGATCAAGACCCACATCGGGCTTTCTGCGCAGCAGGGAGCCTGCTTCTCCTCTCTGCTCTCTGCCTGCCTCTCTGCCTACTTGCGATCTCTGTCTGTCAAATAAATAAATACATTTTTAAAAAAAGGTTATTTAATTTTTTTAAAAAAGGTTATTTAATTTAAAAAAGGATATTTAATTTTTAAAAAAAGGTTATTTAATTTTTAAAAAAGGTTATTTAATTTTTTAAAAAAAGGTTATTTATTTATTTACTTGACAGACAGAGATCGCAAGTAGGCAGAGAGGCAGGCAGAGAGAGAGGAGGAAGCAGGCTCCCTGCTGCGCAGAAAGCCCGATGTGGGGCTCGATCCCAGAACCCTGGGATCATGACCTGAACCGAAGGCAGAGGCTTTAACACACTGAGCCACCCAGGTGTCCAAAACATAACATTTAGAGACTATATCAAATTTTACAAATAGAGAGGATTACATTTTATAAGGACAGATATACAAAACTATATTTCATTTATCTTTTTTTTAAAGATTTTATTTATTTATTTGAGAGAGAAAACAAGCAGAGAGGAAATTTAGATTGAGAGAGAGAAGCAGGCTCTCTGCTGAGCAAGTAGCCTGATGTGAGTCTCAATCACAGAGATCTGGGTTCAGGACCTGAGCCAGAGGCAGATGTTTAACCAACTGAGCCACCCTGGAGCCCCAACTTTCACCAATCTTTAGACATTATCCTGCTGTACTTTAATCCTGACACTTCACTGCATAATCTACTTCTGCTATGGCTCACTTAAGTGGTAGGTACACTTTCCTATTTTATTCTGTATTACTCACTTGGTTGAGCCTCAGTATACTAGAAATGGGGTAAATATGCTCTCTGACCTGGTATTTCCCCTTCTTTATCCATAATTTATCTTAGCTACCCAGTTTAGCTCTAGGAATATCAAATGATAATACCCAGTCCACCTTCCATTGTCTTTATCTATAATCCCCTGACCCACATCTTTCATTGCTTTGAGATTTTAACCACTGGAGCTATCTGTACTCATCATAACTCTTGGTCATTTGAAAATCCATTATGACCTTTCATTCAATGTTCCTTTCTAACACCCAGCAAATGCTTATATTTCAAAGATTGCATGCAGATATTGTTATTGCTAATAACTATAAATCCCTCCAATCCCAAGTTTTGCACTCCTACAGTTCCTCTTCTGTATAGCTCAACTCCATCAACACTACAAATCCAACTATGTGGGCAATCCTGATCTTGCTATTGCTAAAATATCTAGATGCTTTCCTATATTTGGGAAAGTAAATTTTACCTAAGTGCATTTCTGTTCATTTATGCCTACTTCCTTTCAGTGACTATAGATGAACTGTTCTTGGTCTTGTCTAAAGCCACTATTCCTATTTTTTTAAATTTATTTAATTTCTTTTCAGTGTAACAGAATTCATTGTTTGTGCACCACACCCAGTGCTCCATGCAATATGTGCCCTCCATAAAACCCACC
>ML107392.1:0-13763 GCA_003697995.1 Taxidea taxus jeffersonii | reverse complement strand
AGTCCATAGTCTCTCATGGTTCAACTCCCCTTCCAATTTCCCTCAACTCCCTTTTCCTCTCTATCTCCCCATGTCCTCTGTGTTATTTGTTATGCTCCACAAATAAGTGAGACCATATGATAATTGACTCTCTCTGCTTGACTTATTTCACTCAACATAATCTCTTCTAGTCCTGTCCATGTTGATACAAAAGTTGGGTATTCATCCTTTCTGATAGAGGCATAATACTCCATAGTGTATATGGACCACATCTTACTTATCCATTCGTCCGTTGAAGGGCATCTTGGTTCTTTCCACAATTTGGCGACCGTGGCCATTGCTGCTGAACAATGGGGTACAGATGAACATTGCTGAACATTGGGGTACAGATGGCCCTTCTTTTCACTACATCTGTATCTTTGGGCTAAACACCCAGTAGTGATATTGCAGGGTCATAGGGAAGTTCTATTTTTAATTTCTTTTTTTTTTTTAAGATTTTTTATTTATTTATTTGACAGATAGAGATCACACAAGTAGGCAGAGAGGCAGGCAGAGAGCAGAGGGGAGAAGCAGGCTCCCTGCTGAGCAGAGAGCCCAATGCGGGACTTGATCCCAGGACCCTGGGATCATGACCCGAGGCGAAAGCAGCAGCTTAACCCACTGAGCCACCCAGGCGTCCCCTATTTTTAATTTCTTAAGGAATCTCCATACTGTTTTCCAAAGTGGTTGCACCAACTTGCATTCCCACCAATAGTGTAAGAGGGTTCCCCTTTCTCCACATCCTCTCCAACACATGTTGTTTCCTGTCTTGCTAATTTTGGCCATTCTAACTGGTGTAAGGTGGTATCTCAATGTGGTTTTAATTTGAATCTCCCTGATGGCTAGTGATAATGAACATTTTTTCATGTGTCTGATAGCCATTTGTATGTCTTCATTGGACAAGTGTCTGTTCATGTCTTTTGCCCATTTTTTGACATGATTATATGTTTTGTTTGTGTTGAGTTTGAGAAGTTCTTTATAGATTCTGGATATCAGCCTTTTGTCTGTACTGTCATTTGCAAATATCTTCTCCCATTCCGTGGGTTGCCTCTTTGTTTTGTTGACTGTTTCCTTTGTTGTACAGAAGCTTTTGATCTTGATGAAGTCCCAAAAGTTCATTTTTGCTTTTGTTTCCTTTGCCTTTGGAGACATATCTTGAAAGAAGTTGCCGTGGCTGATATGGAAGAGGTTACTGCCTATGTTCTCCTCTAGGATTCTGATGGATTCCTGTCTCACATTGAGGTCTTTTATACATTTCGAGTTTATCTTTATGTAAGGTGTAAGAGGATGGTCGAGTTTCATTCTTCTACATATAGCTGTCCAATTTTCCCAGCACCATTCATTGAAGAGACTGTCCTTTTCCCACTGTATATTTTTTCCTGCTTTGTCAAAGATTATTTGACCACAGAGTTTAGGGTCCATATCTGGGCTTTCTACTCTGTTCCACTGGTCTATGTGTCTTTATGCCAGTACCATGCTGTCTTGGTGATCACAGCTTTGTAGTAAAGCTTGAAATTAGGTAACGTGATGCCTCCAGTTTTGTTTTTTCTTTTTCAGCATGCCTGAGTTGCAAGGATGGCTCAACATTCGCAAATCAATCAATGTGATAAAACAAATCAACAAGAGAAGAGAGAAGAACCACATGGTCCTCTCAATTGATGCAGAAAAAGCATTTGACAAAATCCAGCATCCGTTCCTGATTAAAACGTTTCAAAGTATAGGGATAGAGGGAACATTCCTGAACTTCATAAATCTATCTATGAAAAACCCACAGCAAATATCATCCTTAATGGGAAAAAGCTCATAGCCTTCCCGTTGAGATCAGGAACACAACAAGGATGCCCACTCTCACCACTCTCATTCAACATAGTATTAGAAGCCCTAGCAACAGCAATCAGACAACATAGAGAAATAAAAGGTATTCAAATTGGCAATGAAGAAGTCAAACTCCCTCTCTTTGCAGATGACATGATACTTTATATGGAAAACCCAAAAGACTCCACCCCCAAACTACTAGAACTCATACAGCAATTCAGTAATGTGGTAGGTTACAAAGTTAATGTACAGAAATCAGTTGCTTTCTTATACACTAACAATGAAAACACAGAAAGGGAAACTAAAGAATTGATTTCATTTACTATAGCACCAAGAACCATAAGATACCTGGGAAAAAATCCTAACCAAAGAGGTAAAGGATCTGTACTCGAGGAACTACAGAACACTCATGAAAGAAATTGAAGAAGACACAAAAAGATGGAAGACCATTCCATGCTCTTGGATCAGAAGAATAAACATTGTTAAAATGTCCATACTGCCTAGAGCAATATATGCGTTTAATGCCATTCCAATCAAAATTCCACTGGTATTTTTAAAAGAGCTGGAGCAAATAATCCTAAAATTTGTATGGAATCAGAAGAGACCCCGAATTGCTAAGGAAATGCCACTATTCCTTTTAACACTAGATGCCAGTATCATTTTCTTATTCAGTGAAATACAGAAGGCAATGCAACCCACTCCTTCCTGCATCCATAACTAGTCATTCTGATTCTAATTCCTTGAGCCCTTTCTTGATTGTACTGCCTTCAGAATTTCATACCCAGTTCCTGAAGGAAATCAAGCTGTAACAGTCTATAATGAGTACCATACTTGTAAATTTAAGAATCAGTTCTCAGTTCTCATCTACTTGATACTCTATCTTATTTGATTTCTTTTTGTAATGTTTTCCAGAATATAATACACTGAGGAGTTTCCATTCTCCCTTTTGGTCCCTTCTGCTTGCTAATTTCTACACTCCTCAAATTACCTCTAAATGGTAGGCTATTGATCAGCTAGAGATCTATCCATGCTGTTACACTTGGACCTAAATCATTACTTCCAACAACAGTATTCTATGCAAAGTTGTAATATATTTCTCAATTGTTGGAGAAATACTAAATTTTCATTTTCTAATGTAGCAAACCATATGATGATAAACAATCATTTACATGTTTCTAGTAACAATTTGATGAATTTCAAGGGTAAATACCAAGAGGAGGATTTAACTCCAAAAGAGCAGCAACAGTTTTTTTTTTCTTTCCTTTTTTTTTCTTTTATTGCATCATCAAGTAAGTGAGAGAATACACCCAGACCCCTCATTACTAGTAGTACTTTTTTTGTATCTCATAAGCTTTGGTATGTTGTATTCTCATTTCATTTATCTGTAAGAATTTTCTAATTTCCCTAGTGATTTCTTCTTTGGTCCATTTGTTTTTTAGGTATGTGTTAATTTCCTACTTTTTTTAAGTATGTGTTAATTTCCTCCATACTTGTGGATTTTCCAGTTTTTCTTGTTATTGATGTTTAACTTCATCTCATTATGCTCGAGAAAATATTTGTCTGATTTTGATCTTTAAATCTACTGATAATTTGTGGCCTCATATGTAGTCTATCCAAGATAGTATCCCATGTGCACTTGAGAAGATGTGCAATCTGTTGTTGGGTAGAGTGTTTTGTATATGTCTGTTGGATCTAGTAGGTTTATTGTGTTGTTCAAGTCCTCTGGATCTTTGCTTATGTTTTACTGTGAATAGGGTACTGAAGTTTCTAGTTATTATTGTAGAACTGCGGCTCTTTTTTTTTTAAGATTTACTTATTTATTTGACAGGTAGAGATTACAAGTAGGCAGAGAGGCAGGCAGAAAGAGAGGGGAAAGCAGGATCCCTGCTGAGCAGACAGCCCAACGTGGGGCTCGATCCTTGACCCTGGGACAACAACCTGAGCCAAAGGCAGAGGCTTTAACCCACTGAGCCACCCAGGTGCCTCAGAACTCTGTCTCTTTTACCCTAAATATTCTAGGTAATAAACATCTGCTTTTGTTATGTTTCAAATATTGTTTATCACCTGCTTATTATCATGGGATTTCGTTGTCATTAAAATTTTTAAATGTTCCTACGTGGCTTTTATCTTTTAAATGCTATTAAAGAGGCTTTCCATACTCCAAGTTTTAAAACATTTTCACCTATATTTTCCTTTAGTATTTACATCATTTTTGTTTTCTGTCTTTTAATGGATCATTCATATGTTCTGGTTTTAAGATCAGCTGATATTTTTGTTTAGCATGTGAAAAGAAAGGCTTCTTTCCATTGTTTGAATATCTTCCTTACCCCACTGATTTTGTATGACCTATTACATATTAAAATGCCTATATGCATAGGATCAAGTCATTTTTAGCTTCTACTAATTAATAAAAATTAATGATAGCTTTATTTTTACATCATTAGTATAATACATTTAATATTTAATTATCATATTGTGTATAAAAGCTTGCTAAAGTTAACCATAGCATAGTTGAGATGAATTGGTTTTGGTAATGTATAATTCAATGCACTTTTAAATTTGACTTTCTATTACTTTATTTAGAATTTCTGAGTAACTTTTGTATTTAAAAGCTCAAATTTGACTTTTCTAGAACAATTTTATTTATTTTTGTCAACATGAAAATCTTTGCTTCTTTTTCTTTAAAGATTTTACTTATTTATTTGTCAGAGAGAGAGTGAGTGAGAGAGCACAAGCAAGGGGAGCAGCAGGAGACAGAGGGAGAAACAGGCTGCCAGCTGAGCAAGGAACCTGATGCTGGACTCAATCCCAAGACCCTGAGATCATGACTTGAACTAAAGGCCGAAGCTTAACTGACTAAGCCACCCATGTGTCCCCAAACTTTGCTTCTTCATATTAATTGTGCCTTGGAGTGCCTGGGGTGGTTCAGTTGGTTAAGCACCTGACCTCAGCCCAGGTCATGATCTCAAGTCCTGGGATCAAATCCTGCATCAGGCTCCCCATTTGGTGAGGAGCCTGCTTCTCTTCCTTCCCCTCCTTCTGCCCCTTTCCTTTTGCTCCTCCCCACTCATGCTCTCTCTGTCTCTCTCAAATGAATAAATAAAATGTTTTTAAAGATTTTATTTAGTTATTTGAAAGAAAGAAAAAGAGATCACAAGTAGGCAGAGAGGCAGACAGAAGGAGAGAGGGAAGCAGGCTCCCTGCTAAGCAGAGATCCAAACATGGGGCTTGATCCCAGGACCCTGGGATCATGACCTGAGTCGAAGGCAGAGGCTCAACCCACTGAGCCACCTAGGTGCCCCAATAAATAAAATATTTTAAAATATATATCAGTTGTGTCTTCCCTCATCTTTAATATACTAGAATGATTTATTTAGAATTGGAATTATCTCTTCCTAGGAAAACACTTCATTATGAAGGAGTGGTCTTAGTTGCTTTTTGTCACAAAACATCAGAAGAGTGAATATATTTGCAATATTTCAATGAGAGTAAAATGAAGTTGGAATTTTGTGCTGTTTATTTAGCTTGCATACATTACTATACTGAAGGCATGATAAATATACTAAATATTTTGAAAATGTTTACTTCATGTTAAAAATAGTTTATTAATTTATGATATCATGAACAAACATAAATATGCATATGACATTAAAATAAATAATCACAGGCTGTGTTTTAAATAAATAAATGACCTTTTAAGCAAATGACATTTCTGACAGTATGTGAGGAGGATTCATATGAATTTAAATATGCGGGGGAAAAAATCTCCCAGCTTCTTACTTCAGTGTCAATTTCTTACTTCACCTCTTGCTTGTTTTATAAATATTCTGAAATTAATGTGAATAATAGCATGACTATTAGGAAAAGTGTGTGTTATTTAGGACTTTATTTACATTCCAACTTTGTATAAAATTTCATCAGAAATTTGAGTAGATCTCACAAAAAACTGGCAGAAATTACGAAGCTTTTTTTTTTTTTTAGATTTATTTATTTATTTATTTATTTATTTATTTGTCGGATAGAGAGAGAGCACAGGAGCGAGCACAGGCAGACAGAGTGGCAGGCAGAGGCAGAGGGAGAAGCAGGCTCACCGCCGAACAAGGAGCCCGTTGTGGGACTCGATCCCAGGACGCTGGGATCATGACCTGAGCCGAAGGCAGCCGCCCAACCAACTGAGCCACCCAGGCGTCCCTTATGAAGCATTTTTGGTAGGAATGAAAGGATCAGAATGAATACTCATTCAGAATGAGTATTCCCTCTAATACTCTGTACTTCTTAGTAGAGGATCCTGCCTTACTTTATATAGCTCCTGATAGGAAGTATTTAAATCTCTGTAGTATATTAAAGTTTCCATCACTTGCAGCATCCTTGTAAATGAGTTTCAATGAAGTCACTTATTGAAATGTTAATTAAAATTTCACTTATGGCCAGCTACTTTGGCTAAAGGTATTTTTTCAGAATTTGCTTACAAATCTATTAAAATAGAAAGGTTTCAAATGAATGAATGAGCACTTCCACTCAGCATGAAGAAAACTAAAAAGTGTGACAGCTACAATGTTCATTAATTAAATTTTATGAGGAAAAAGTAAGAAAATTGTGTAATATTTAATTTATTCATGAAAACTAGTATAGGTTTATACATTTTAGTACAGAAATAAATATTTGTAAAGACAAGTTAAGCTTTAATATCAACCTACTGCTGAAATACTATAGTTCTTTGAATTTCTTATTCTTGATATTGGAAGAAAATGATTTCTATAATTTTTCATACAACAAAGGAAAGTTTGCAGAAAATTTTTCAGTTGAAGGAAATTTTATAGTTTAATGATTCTTGAAAATTCAGTGACTATTTTTTCAAAAAATAGAAATGCAACATCAACTCAGAGCATTTATTAATGACTTCACTTACTGAAATTTAGATTGGGAAAGTAGCATAGCTATTAATGCCTGAAAAATTCATTCAAAATTTGAGAAAAATAAGACCCATAAGGATGAGTCAGTGAGGTCTGGAATTTAGAATTACCTTATTTCTACCCAAGTTTTCTTTCTACATAGGTAGCTCCTAAAAGCAGATGACACCAATAAAAATTAGAACAGATAGGTATTTGCTCTTTAAACAATATAAAGCATATATGCTAACCCCCATTTTTAAAAATCAAGGATATCCATTTATAAAAATACTACTACTTACTGCTCAAAGCATCGTTCAATTAAAGATTTTTGTATAATTAGTGCTAGATTAAAAAATAAAATCAATATCATATTTAAATCCAATACTTCCTCAAATTATAATAGTCAAAAAAATCCCATCAATGATCAAGATATCATAATACCATCTATATCACCTGTGAGTTTAAGATACATTTTTCCAATGTAAGTTATTTTAAAATTTCTTCGTGTAACTTTAAGTTCACTTGATAATTATAGGTTTTCAAATCTGAAATAATTCATTTACTAAAATTTCTGGAAGGATTTTGTGTGATGATATGAATTTTTATGTTGAGGTGAAGATGATGTGCTTAACTCATAAAATGCCAGCTTCTCACAGTATCATAAAATGAATAAACCTACTTTTTCCTGGTGATATGCATCTGTTTCTGTGGTTCACAGAGTGAGTTTCCTGCTGAAATAAAGATGTGAATGTTCACAAATTGAATATTAGTAGAAGGCAGATATCTTCCCACTGTTTTTGGATAAGATACTGACAATAAACAGTAGGAGGTAAATCCATCTCAATTTCAATTATAATTAATTTAAAAGCATTCTTTACCATCTATTGTTTGAAAAACAGGAAGCTACATGATTTGTAGCAGAATATAAACAATTATAAAATTGAGTCTCAATGAATTTTATGGTTTTATTTATTTCTCTTTCTTAAAACTTCGGTATGTATTTCCATAGAAACTCAAAAAGATGTTTTCAAATAATATTTTCAAATTAATAGAAGAAATTAACATTTGTCTTCTAGTTGTTTGTTTAAAACAGTATTAAATTAAGAGATCCAATTTAATCACATCAATTTTATTTCATATAATCAATTAGTTTGTGTATTTTATTCTACCTTCAATCTAATATGATTGAAATAATTTATTTTTTAAAAGGTAGATATGAAATTATTTTGAAAAGGTACATGGACTGAGCTTCATGCTGATATAAAAATAAAAGCCAAACATGATCTCTGAACTCAAACATAAATCATGAATATATAAAGACATGATGTGTGTCCTAAGGTAAATTTTAGTTTAACTATAGGAAATGTTTGATTGTATAGGTCTGTATGGATTACCATAGTTGATCATTAAATAAGTATACAGTGGGAAATTTACTTTAAATAGTTAATTTATTACAAGAAGAAAAGGGAAGTACATAGTTGACCCGCATGTTAAATTTGCTCCATAATTGTATACCTGGCTTAAATTTCTTGGAAAAAGAGATTATAGATGATGTACTTACTGAAGGCAAATTAGAGAATAATTTGAGGCAAACTAGGGAAACACACTGGCTCTGGATTCCAAAATCCTAAATTGCATCCTGACCCTACTCAAAATTTGACCACAATCACAAGCTGTGTGATGAGAGAAAAGTCTTCATATATAAGAAGTAGAACTTCACGAAGACTTCATATTACAATGATTTTGGACACTCTTTGCAGATATTGTAAGGGAAAGAGTAATATGATCAGTATGGTGTTTAAGAAATATTTTTTTTATAATGAAATAATGGACTGAAAAAAGATCAGCAAGGCTGCTGTGTATATATGTTATAAAATCATTCTGTATTTAAAATGGAAATGATGGGGGCGCCTGGGTGGCTCAGTGGGTTAAAGCCGCAGCCTTTGGCTCAGGTCATGATCCCAGGGTCGTGGGATCGAGCCCCGCATTGGGCTCTCTGCTCTGCGGACAGCCTGCTTCCTCCTCTCTCTGCCTCTCTGCCTACTTGTGATCTCTGTCTATCAAATAAATAAATAAAATCTTTAAAAAAAAATAAAAAATAAAATGGAAATGATGGAATCCTAACTAATTCAGGGTGATGATGACAAGTAGAGGGATACAAAGGAAATTAAAGAGATAGAGTCATTGTTGATATTACTAAACATTTGTGAACTATTTTAAGATGCGAAAATTGAAGTGTAAAAAAAATTCTGATTACAAAATGTGGAAACTGAAACAGAGAGAGTTTAAGTAACTTTCCCAAGGCCATAGTGCTAATGGAAGAACTGTGATTTGAATCTAAATAGTTAGCTCCAGAGTCTATGTTTTTACCCTTATTTCTTATAAAGAATATTAACTGCACATGATAACTATACAGAGTGGTAATGAACAAATTCTATATTTCAGGTTTTCTATATTTCAGGTTAGATAACTGAGTATATAAAGTGGTGATATTGAATAAAATAAGGACCATAGTAGAAGAAGAGACTGGTTTGTCAATAAGTAAACAATTAACTACAGCACACTTACTACATGCCAGTTCTGATTTTAGAGACTGTTTCATGTTGCTCCTAGGACTCAGGATGAAAAAGGAGTTTCCAACTGGAACCAACTATTCTCAAGTTCATGGAAAAAATAAATAAAAAGGAAACAGTCACATGCTACTTCTTACAGAATCTGCTCAGATTTGGTATATGGCATTTCATTTGAAAAAGAAAAGAGTATCATTAGATTAGTATGAATAAGGTGGGAAGAATTTCCCTGTCATATCGAGAGCCACTAAGGTGAAGTCCTATGAGAATAGGCCTGATAAGGAAGAAAAGGGGATGTTCTGAATAGAAACACAATCTACATTATAGAAGTCAGAGAATTCCACCAAGTGGAACAGCAAAGGTGAAGCAAAACGCTCTTGAGACAAGGAGCTGAGATGGTCACGAGGCATGGTGTAAGGAGAAAACACATTTAGTCCATACATAGCAAGTTTGAAATGGCTTTGTAGGCAGCTCAAATTTGCAGCTGAAAGTTAGATAGTAATTTCTGATAATTAGAATTAATACTTAAGGATTGGGAAAAGAGTTTCTGAAGGAAAGACTTTCAAAGAAGAGTCAAGGATGAAAGAGGAAATTAAATAAAGTTATTTTCTAGAACGTGAAACAAAAGACAGTGGTTTCAAGAATGGTGAGAGATTATTGATGTTCACATCTTTAATCATGCACTAAAGGATGTTTAAAAAATGATGTTTTCTCCCAAAGTTAATCACACATGTTTATTAATTTTTAGTATAACTGGACGTAACTTAAGCTTTTTATACTATTAAAAATAACCATGCCATCTATTAATTATACAGCAGCATTATATCTTAAAAATGTATGTACCTAATTAAATAATACTTTACTGCTAAAAGATGCTAACCATCATCTCAGCTTTTAAGTCACAATCACTGATCACCATAATAAATATAATAATATAATAATAATGAAACAGCTTGCAAGTTTGGTAATTGCAAGAATTACCAAAATGTGATACAGACCTGAAGTGATCAACTGCTGGAAAATGGCCCTGATGGACTTGCTTGATGTAGGGTTACCACAAATCTCAATCTGTAAAATAAAATGTAGTATCTGCAAAGCACGGTAACACAAAGCACAATGAAACAAAGTATGCCTGTGTCTGTGAAATAAAGAGAGGATCTTAAATGGAGGTAGATACTTAAAGATTTAGCAGCAACATAATCACCTGTAGTGTTGGCAGTTTTAACAGGGTTATAATGGCGTAAGAAAAGAAAGCTGAATGCAGTGCAGGAATAGTGCATGAGAATGGAGAAAAATTATGTGCCCGAGTGGTGTGTTAAGAAAGAGGCTAGGTATACATGATAGCTGATAAACTATAGACTTGAGGAAGGTTTCTGATATTAATTTTTTTAAATGCAATCTGCTTATAACCTTGATCAAATATAAAAGATACGGAACTACTACCTGCTCCCCCCACCAAAACAACAACAACAAAAAAGAGTAGGGATGTAATGGTGCAGTTTCCTAAAGACTAAGAGACATGAGATGTAAAGCATTAAATAAAGAGGTCAGCCAGAGAATCACATGTATTTGTCCATTTAAATAATCACTGTTAATCACTGGACTCTCGATTTCAGCTCAGGTCATGATCTCAGAGTCCTGAGATAGGGCCCCCTCCTCAGTCTCCACCTTAAGCATGGAGTCTGCTTAAGATTCTCTCCCTTTGTTCTCCCCCATTTCCCTACTTTCCCCCACTCATGAGCTCTCTCTCTTTCTCTAAAATAATAATAATAGAAATAATAATAATAATTTTTTTCAAGTCTAGTTACAGATAATGTACACAAAAGGGACGAAAGTTCACAGAGTCCTCTTATAAATGCATTTTATTTCTTCACTGAGGTGTTAGAAATACCCAAGTGACAAGAGTAAATGTAGAACTAATGGAGTAAATCATATCTGAAGAGTGAAGAAGTCTTTGAATAGCTACTGTGGGTAGTAACAGAAAGTGTAATATCATCTAACACACAGTGAGTGTTAAAAACAACCTCCATTATATTATTTAATCCTCATTCAAATATTACTTTATAAAGTTTTCACCCCCAGATGAAATCTTAGGTTCACAGATACTCTACTAGTGGCTTACTAAGTCCATACACAGGAGATGAGTTTCTAATTGCATACCATTCTGACTTCAGTCTCATGCTCTTAATACCCTATGTTAGGATATCAAACTGTCCTGTTCTATAGTATGTGTAAAACACAGAAAAGGATAGAGAGGACATTTTAAATTGAAGAGAATAAATTTCCGGTAGTACTGGTTTGTGTACTTCGGAGGAATGCTCAGAAACACTCAGCATTATTTCCTGAAATTGAAAGGGAAGAAGACAAATACTCCAAGGATGAGGGGTGGTAGGTCAGTTCTCCTGAAGCACAAGGAGCCAAGTCATCGGTTGGTATTGACCAAAGAGTAATTAGATTATAAATTATTAGGGTTCTGTTGTGTGGGACTAAAGTGAATGTTGGGGGGGTGCCTGGGTGGCTCAGTCAGATAAGCATTTGCCTTCAGCTCAGGTCATGATCCCAGGCTTGGCTTCTCCTCTCTCTCGGCCTCTCCCCCTAACTTGTGCTCTTTCTGTCTCACTCTCTTTCTCTATATATACATTTTAAAAATCTTTAAAGTGAAAGTTGATTGATAACTTGATAGAAAGTAAACAGTTTTATTTTTTTTTAAATGAGGTTAAAACACAAGTATAAGGGGAACAAAGGAGTAAGACGGAGAGATGAAAAGGTTAGATTAAGGGTCAACTAAACTCAGGATTATGAGATTTACTGAGAATCCCTTGAAATCATTTGTAGAATGAAGTAGATAATAGAAATATATGTCACTAATTATTTATAATCTTAGAATCTTTGGAGATAAAAGTATTTTAACATATTTAGATAATAACATTTAAGAAAAGAGGTAAAAAGGTAAATTAAATGTTGCAAAATGTGTGAAATGTAGGGTGGGCTATTTTTATTCAAACTATTACTGCAGATTTTCCTATACCTGCAGCTTTTCAAGTCATATCTGTGATTCATATTTTTAATAGTATCATAATGGCATCTAATTTGCAGAGATTAATGGAAGATAATATTTAAAGAATATGAGATTAAAAAGGAACTAAACAGCTTTACTTTCTAACAACATAAAACAGATTGAATGTATCTGAATAAAATAGTTATTTCTCTCAGCCATAATTGGATTTTCTCCAGTTTTCTGCTTTGTGAATTCCTATCTAACTTTCAAAAACAAATTCATATTTTTTCTTCTGTAAAGAAATTGCTGAACCTTCCCAAACACTTTATTTACTGCCTCTCAAAGATAAATTTAACCTTTGCCATCTACTATCTTTGTAGGTATCCTGCCATGTAAATTGTTATATATTTAGGTATTTGTTCCTGTGTGTTTTATTTTCCTATATGTTTCTTACTAAGAGTTGGTAAATTCTTTGCCTTCTGATGGTTGCTTATTTCTTTTTTGTGTCCTATGACTATCCTTAGCATTTGGTGAGCATTTGTTTAAAGATTCAGAATTTTGATTTTGACCAAATCAAAAGAATAGAAACAAGAGTCAGTGTGTGTGTATATAGAGTCAGTGTGTGTGTATATGTATGCAGCAAAGTCTTGTACACACACAAAAAAAAACCTTGAAATATAAGTCCTACTACATAAGGTCCTATTTAGGTCCTGTCCAGTGCTCTTTATTATCTCAAATGACCAAACGACAAAAATAAAATTAAAATAAAATAAAAGCACCAGGGGAAGTGAGCTTCTATTTTAGACCTATTTTACTAGCTTGTATCTGACATAAAGGAAACATTAATTTTTAAAAAATGATTTTAATTCTTTTGATGGAAGTTGATTTTGTAAATTTAGAAAAATATCACCTTTTATATTATCTGATTAACCCTTTTAAAGGTTCTCTTTTACATAATCTCCTTATCTTGAAGTTTTCCAGATTAGATTTTATTTTTTAAATATTTTATTTATTTATATATTTTAGACAGAAATAAAGAGAGAGAGACAGAGGGAGAGCGTGTGAACAGGGGGAGGAACAGAGGGAGAGGGACGAGCAGACTTAGAGCTGACTGCTGAGCTCCCAAAGAGTTCGATCCCACCACCCCTGAGATCAGACAGATCCTGAGCTGAAATCAAGAGTCAGAGCTTAACCAACTGAGACACCCAGGTGCCCCTAGATTTCATTTTTATTAAGCCATAAAAATAATCTAAGTTAAGGTAAATGTATATTTAATTATAAGATTTCTATACTAAGAACCACAGATGATATATATTTCATTGCTAGAAAAAATGCCAAAAATATGAAAAGTTTTAAAATACTTATTTGATATACCCTTGATTTAACAACACAAAATTTTGAAATTTAAAATTATTTAATTGTCCCTCTCCCCCCCCCATGAAAAACCATGAAAATAGTTCTAAGTAACAT
>ML107391.1:36352-53003 GCA_003697995.1 Taxidea taxus jeffersonii | reverse complement strand
CATTTGCCTCATAGAGATCTTCCAGATAGATACTCTTAGGTGTTGAAAGAAGTGGCTGCCTCAAACCGTCTCCCACACCGAAAATTCTGGAGCTGCCCCCGAAAACACACTGACTCCCTTTATTTGGAACTTGGTGTTTTTTCCCCAGCTTTTACTCCTTGCATTACACTAAAATCCTGTCTGAGCCTTGAAGTTTCCTTCACAGCAGCTAGTTCCTTTCCCCTTGCCCCCTTCTGACTTGGGAGCTAATTTTGATCCCCAGTACAGACTCTCCCATGGGCCACAACAACAGGAGCCCTCACGGAGATAGAGAAGGGGCTACTGTCACTCACAGCACAACCCTCTCCACATGCCCCCCTCTCAGCCACCAATCCTAGGAGATTCACCCCCACACAGCATCCATCCTATCACTGTTCCTTCCCTTTTATGTGGAACTGGGATGCTTTATAAAGAACATTTAGTCAAGGCAAGTCTTTACAAGTCTTTGCCTAAGAGGATCTAGTTATAAAATACCTAAAGGGCTACTTCATAATGGAAATTCAACCTTTGTAATGTAAATCTCGCCATCTGGCCCCTGCTAGCAGAAAGAGAGCAATATTAACTTCCTTACTATTTAATTATTCTCTCTTCCCCCACCCCCATCACCCCCTGAGAGGTAGGGTTTCCAGGGACTGGAAGAATATTCTCCACTTCTTTTGAACATTCCAAAGCACTTTGGCATTCTAGGAAGGCTGGACACTGACCTTGAGAATGACAAGAAAAATTGGGAAGCACCCTAAATCAAAACAGACTTTGCAGGAGATGAGGATCTTTCCTACTCTTGACTATGCCCCCTTCACATTCTTTGGTTTAGTGGACTAGACCTTTGATGTCAGAGTCCTACTGTTGGGTCCGTAATTAAAGGAGCGAGACTGATACAAAGCGAAGGTCAAGCAAAGCTTTATTTCTCGCCGAGCATCAAGAATCAAACTGACCAACCAGGGCCGTCTCTTACAAAGAGGCGACCCCTCTCTGCCTTACAGACTGGCTTTTAAGGGCAAAGGCCATGTGGTTGGGCCTGGCCACGCACAGGTGGCCAATGACACAAAGAAAACTGCACAGTCAGGCTAGGTCACACATAAGTGACCAATTGAGTTACAGTTGACCCTATAAAAGACATTTGAACTAGCCTATCACCTTGGTCAGAATTGGTGCCCAAAGGGTGGGGTCCACACACCTTGGTAGCTAGGGAGACAGTATGCGCCCCCACTGATTGGATCCCCCCACCAGGCCTGACCCACCCTTGCATTTGGGCTTTGTTACCTGGGACTGGTTTCTGGGACTTGTTTTTAAGTAAGTCCCCTGCGGGGAGCGCCGCCTCCTTGCTCTCTTGGAAGGGGGGGCAGGGACAGTTTAAGTTTTACTGCATAAACACCACAATGGCTATTCAACCGAAATGGAGCCGTTTTGGCTAAATAGGCCCTTACAGTACCAGCTCATTTATGCCACAGCCTGTAGACTTTTCTATTCTTCAATAGAACAAATCAAAACTAAGAAAATGCCCATATTTTCATCTGTGTGATTTTTTTTAAAAGATTTTATTTATTTGACAGAGAGAGAGAAATTACAAGTAGGTAGAGAGGCAGGCGGGGGGTGGGGGGAAGCAGGCTCCCTGCTGAGTAGAGAGCCCCTTGTGGGTCTTGACCCCAGGACCCTGGGATCATGACCTGAGCCCAAGGTACAGGTTTAACCCACTGAGCCACTCAGGCGTCCCTCATCTGTGTAATATTGTCTTGAAGATAAAACTGAAAGTCTGGGACTACATGGTAGTACTTACGAATTAGGGTCATTCATTTACTTTTTTATTATTTACTGAGTGCCTACTAAAGCCACAGCGTGATTTCTACAAAAATAGTTTATTGTCAGGAAGTAATGGCTATTCTATTTATTAATAGCATCTACCAGGTGTAACTGGGCCCAGTGTCTCATTTAATTCTCACACAATCCTATTTAGCCGAGGAACTAGCAGAGGCTCCGTAGATCAGTAGTTCTTCCTGCCTCCCATGCAGCTTGGAAAGGTGTGATTAGGATTCAAAGTGGGATTTGGTGTTTTTGCTTTTTTTTTTTTAAACTCCAACTGCCATGTTCTCCTACAAGGCGGTAACCTAAGGAAGAGAGAAGAGAGAATCAGTAATCTCAGTCAGTCTAGAAAATATTTTTGGGGACGCCTGGGTGGCTCAGTTGGTTGAGTGGCTGCCTTCGGCTCGGGTCATGATCCCGGCGTCCTGGGATCGAGTCCCACATCGGGCTCCTTGCTCGGCAGGGAGCCTGCTTCTCCCTCTGCCTCCGCCTGCCTCTCTGCCTGTGCTCGCGCGCTCTCTCTCTCTCTCTAACTAATAAATAAATAAAAGATCTTTTAAAAAATGAAAAAAAAATTGAAAATATTTTTGTCTGGTTCGGTATTAAAGCCAGAAACATTTACCATCTTTAGCTTGTAAGCAACTACCCAACCCATTAAAGTGATAATTCTTGAATGAGGAGGTTTGTAAGGGCCTATTTAGCCAAAACGGCTCCATTTCGGTTGAATAGCCATTGTGGTGTTTATGCAGTAAAACTTAAACTGTCCCTGCCCCCCCTTCCAAGAGAGCAAGGAGGCGGCGCTCCCCGCAGGGGACTTACTTAAAAACAAGTCCCAGAAACCAGTCCCAGGTAACAAAGCCCAAATGCAAGGGTGGGTCAGGCCTGGTGGGGGGATCCAATCAGTGGGGGCGCATACTGTCTCCCTAGCTACCAAGGTGTGTGGACCCCACCCTTTGGGCGCCAATTCTGACCAAGGTGATAGGCTAGTTCAAATGTCTTTTATAGGGTCAACTGTAACTCAATTGGTCACTTATGTGTGACCTAGCCTGACTGTGCAGTTTTCTTTGTGTCATTGGCCACCTGTGTGTGGCCAGGCCCAACCACATGGCCTTTGCCCTCAAAAGCCAGTCTGTAAGGCAGAGAGAGGTTTCCTCTTTGTAAGAGACGGCCCTGGTTGGTCAGTTTGATTCTCATGCTTGGCGCGAAATAAAGCTTTGCTTGACTTTCGCTTTGTATCAGTCTCGCTCCTTTGATTACCCAAAACTGCCTTTTTTTCACTTCTCGGTTCAACTCTTGATGCTTTTGGGGTCCCCCTTATTTCTCTTTTTATTTTGCTTATTTCTCTTTTTATTTTGCCCAATAATCTCCAGCTTCAGGCTGTGACATAGTGACAATTCTGCATTATGTTTCCTTGTCAAGGGCCTGCCACACTTGACATTCCCCAGCTACTCAACCCACTCATTTGAACTTAATCACTGTTGATTAGTGTCAAGATTTGAAGGATAAGCTATTCCTCACTCCTACAGTTTACTTCTTACCCGAAAAGTCACAGTGGGCACCAGGAGCAGTTGGCCTCTAATTTCAGCCTGGATTCCTCGAGGAATTACTACCCAACCCCCCCCCCCCCCCCCCCGCCCTTCCCACCCCGCCCCCACAAATGGCAAAGTCACCATTTGTTTTTTTCTTTTCATTGCCTCAGCATTACCTAAGTAAGCTGTTGTAACAATGTGGCCTTGATAAAGCAAAACCTGATTAAGCCCAGTTAGAAAGGTAAAAGGAGACACCACCACCGCCCCCCACCCCCGCCCTTGGTACCGCAGTGACTCTGTGGGGCAGGTTCTATTCCTGTCCAGGTGGCGTACCTGCCGCTGGGGGCCCTTTGTTCAGATGCCTGTGGCCTTCACCTCAGCCATCCACCCTTTAACTTTTACTCTCCAAGAGCGCTGACATCACCACTCACCTTTTCCTACAAAGAGAGGAAAGAAGGGGAAAGCTTTTCAGAGAAAAGTCCTAACTGCAAAAGTCAAAAATAGGGATGGGCCAGAGAATGGGACTCAGGGACCCAGTTTGAGAACCACTTGGAGATCCTGGTGTCTAACTCTGCTACTGGATCTTTTCATGACGGTGGAGCAGAGAGGTCAGGGCGGGGCTGGGCAGGGCTCCGAGTCTGTGTAAGGCGCAAAGTGACCGCTTTGTGCTATCACGGATGGGGACCGAGTGGGGGAGGTGGATCTCAGGGGAATTCAGGGTGTCGGGATTCAGAAATCGGAATAACAAGGGCGGTGAGACAAAGGTCGAGACCCCGGACGCAGCGCCGGCGACAGAGAAGCAAAAAGGAGGGGACACCCCGCAGGCCAGAGTCCGAGGGGAAGCCAGGCCAGTCGCCCCAGCCCGCCTCCAGCCCCTCTCCCGCGGAGGCGCGCGCGTGCCAGCGCCCAGAAGGGGGAACCGGCGGCGCGGCTGGGGTGCTGCAAGGCGGGGCCGGGCTCCGGCTGCCCGCCCGGGCCAAGTCCATCCGCACCCTCCGCGACCCGGGCCCCGGGAAACGCCGCCGCCGAACCCCGGGCACAGGACGGGCGGCTGCGCCCCTCCACCCCCTCCGCTGGGGCAGAGGCCGCGGTCGCTCGGCGCTGTCCTCGGCCCGAGGGGCCGTGCCGCCCGCTCCCCACCGCACTGGTACCACGCGGCCCCGCCGCGCCCAGGTCCCCGCGCCTGTTCGCAGTCACTTCCTGAGGCTGCCCGTCCCGTGCAAGACCAAGAACCAGGGCCCCGCCGAGCCGAGGCCGCCCGGGCACCCGATTCACCCAGGCCCGGAAGGAGCCCGCGGCGAAGGGGCTCCATCTCGGAAGGCTTCCTGGAGGCGCGGAGCCCCAAGGATGAACCCAGCACTCCCTCTGGTTGGCGCTTAGCCAGTTCAGTAGGCTCGCACTTCTCCTTTTTGTAATGATGAATTTCTTACTAATCGCAGGTATCATCCCTTCGCCTCTCCTATAGAACCACCTGCGGCTCCTGGTACCCGCACAGTTACCGCGAAGCCCTCGGGTCCCGCCAGGCGCCTGCCTTTCGGCGTCTTGTCCCCGCGTCCGCCTGCCGCGAGCGCGCGCACCGCAGGCGTCGGCGCGTCCCGGGACCCCGCAGGTAGCACGGGCAGCACCGGCGTCCGGACCCCTGTCGCCGCAGGCCCCCTCCCCTGAACTCTCCGGCGGTCCACCGCGTCTCCCTCCCCTCTGAAACATGAAAGCCAACGCCATTTTCGTTTTTTCCCCTTTCTCTCCTTCCTCCCGGAGCCTCCAAGCCTGGAAGGACACTGCTGCTGGCTAGCCTCAGGGCACACTGCACCAACTCCTAACGGCGCCGCAGGGACCCTACCGAGTTGCACACTTGTTCTGGCTGAGGCTGGTCTCCCGCCCTCGCTCCGTAGAGTCTGTCCCGCAGATACCACCGTCAGGCTCCCGCTGTCCTTCCTTCCCGCCCAGCTGCTGGGCAGACGCCAGCATTCCCACTGGTTCCCCTTAGCAGTTGAGGCAGGCTAGGGTTTCCAAGAGAAAAATTATTCCCCCAAAGTTATTTTATTTGTCAATCACGACACTTAATTTTTTAAAAATCCATTTTAGGGGCGCCTGGGTGGCTCAGTGGGTTAAGCCTCTGCCTTCAGCTCAGGTCATGATCTCAGGGTCCTGGGATCGAGACCCCCCATCGGGCTCTCTGCTCGGCGGGGAGCCTGTTCCTCCTCTCTGTCTCTCTGCCTGCCTCTCTGCCCACTTGTGATCTCTGTCTGTCAAATAAATAAAATATTAAAAGAAATAAATAAAATCCACTTTAGAAGTTTCGGGCTTCAGCCCTTCCTTCCGCTTGCTGTCTTGAGGGTTCGACCCAGAGATATCCCCTCACCCTTTGGCTGTCCTCTCCCTCGTGCCGGAAATCTTCCCCGAAGGGGACGGGTTTCAATCAGAGCCCGGTAGGTGTGTTTCCTGAGATGATTGCAAGTCCGATGTGCACTAAATTGGAGACGGCTAATTTTAGGGGTTACTTGTTTCATGAGGATAAGTCTTGGATATGTTACACAAATGAAAGTCACGGCCAGCCTCACTGGGGGTTATTAATTTTCTTAGAGTGACATCATGTGGTAAGGGGAGCACCACCCAGTTTGTCCTTCAAAGTGCTGATACATTTTAAAGCAGATGCAAGAGAGAATGGGAAGGGAGAACTCAAAGGCATTAATTAAGTTGGAATCACGGGATCCTAGCAGTTTCTGACTCTATTTCCCACCCAGTTCCAGAAGCCCCTGGTAATGCTTCCCTCACCACCCCTCACCTCCGCACCCCCCCCACCCCCGCCCCCGCACTCCCTTCCAGACCTGGAGGCTAGAGAGTCCTACCCAAGGTCGATTTTAAAAGGGACGAACCACGTACAACCTGAACAGAAAGGGAAGCCACATCACTTACCTCTGGGCTTTCACGAATGAGCCTCAATAAATAAATTAGATGTTCTATTACATGTAGAACATTCAAAAAGTTCACAAATTTTTAGAGTGTTTTCTCATGATACTCCCTTTAACTAAACAGCCGAAAGAAGCATTTTCCAAACAGCACTGTACAGGAATTAGTAGGTGTTAGGTGAATAAAAGGGTTCTAGTGGTCAAACACATGTGGATTAAACAAACACTGGACTTAAAAAAATTAAACACTTTACAGTAGCACTTCTTAGAGATGCTAATAATACACTATGTAGCCCTTTAATGTCTTACGGGGGAATGGGACTTGGTTGTGGCAGCCAGCCTCCAGGGTGGTCCCCAGTGGTCCTTGCTTCCTGCTGTGATGGAGAGCCTAGACCTCCGTGCAAGTGTCTACTGCACTAGGGGGCTGGTGTGCAAAACCCAGAGAAAACTTCCCTGTGTGACTTCTGAGGGCAGGTCAAAAAAAGCACTCAAGTTTCTACTTTGACCTCTTAGATATGTATAATTCTGAATTTGGTTTGCAAGTATTTTAATTAGGATTTTGGCATCCAAATCATACATGTAATTTGCCTATGATTTTCTTTTCTTGTGCTATTTTTACCCTGTTTGCAACTGAGGTTATATTAGCCTCATAAAATTAGTTGGCTAACTTCTTTCTCTCTCTCTTTCTGAAGTCATTTAATAAGAGAGAAATGCTCCTTGACAGTTTGGTAAGACTCCTCTCGCCTAGGGAAAATCATCTGGCCTGGTGGGGTTTTTTTTTTTGAAAGGGTAAAGGAGGCTGTCAGAAGAATCTTTTGATTACTAACTTAATTTCTGGCATAGCTATTGGCTCATTTCTTCCTGGGTCAGTTTTTGAAATTTATATTTTTTTAAGAAAAGAAAATATTTTATCAAAGTTTTAAATGTTCACATGTGGTTTTCAAAATCCCCAAACTACAGCTCTGTCCTTTCTTTCATTCCTAACAGTGCTTCTATCTGTGTATATGCTTTTACTCTAATTATTTTCTATTGTCTTAATTTAGTGAAAAAACTGGACTTGGATTTTGGTGATATTACTTCTTTCCTTTAAAGTTTATTACTATCTGCTCCTGTTCTTGAAAATTCCTGCCTTCCACTGTCTATATTTACTGTTCTTTTGCCAACTTCTTGAGGTGAGTGCTTTACTCATTTGTTTTCAGAACTTCTTCTCCAAAACATATATTTAACATACATCTACAAAATGTGTTTCTAGTACCTGTTTTTGTTATCAAATTTTTTACCCTTCTGGTTTTAAATATGCTGCCCTTTTCCTTATGACCTATTTTAAAATTAATTCACAAATTAGGAGAGAATTATTGACTTTCCAAATGTGTGTGCAGATTTTTATTTGTATTCTATTTTTTATTTATTTTTGCTATCTCTTATTTGTGAGCTCTTGTCTCTTATTTGTGAGCTCTTGTCTAATTTCAGTGTAGCCAGAGATTGAGTGTGGTCTGTGTTATAAATATATATATTTAAAATGTGTTTAGACTTCACTACCTATTATATTATCAACTGTTGAAGATATTTTTGAAAATGTTATATCCAACTTAATTTTATTCTTTAATTCTACACCCTGACACTTATAAAGAAATGTAACCAATCAGTGCCTTATAGGGATATGCTAATATCCTCCAATATGATGATAGGTTTGTCCACTCTCCTTATGTCCAGTTAATTTTTGCCTCCTGGATTTCAAGGCGCTTTTTTTTTTTTTTTTTTGGTACATACAAGCTCATAAGTACCATATACCCCTTTTATTACTGAGTTCTTTCCTTCTTTATCCATATCGTGTTTTGCCATAAATTATATTTTGCATGAAATTGATTACTGTCATTCCTAGTGTTATTTTTTTAAGGTTTAATTTTTAAGTAATCTCTATACCCAATGTGGGGCTCGAACTTACAACCCCAAGATCAACAGTCTCATGCTCCACTGACTGAGCCAGCCAGAAACCCCAGGGTTATTCTTTTTATTATGTATGGGTCAGGTTTTTCCACCTCTTTAGTTTTAGCTTATATGGGTGGTTTTAATTTGTGCATACATTCTATAAGACTATGACTAGATGGTTACATTTTGATTTCATCATGTATTCTCTTATTTTTTTACAGTGAGTTTATTCCAGGTTCAAATTTTTGGATTATTGATTTAAAAGTACTTGATTTTGATTTATTGATTTAAAAGTATTTAAAAGAAGTAATTTAAAGTTACTTCTACTCTCTTGATTTTTGATGTTCTGTTCACTGTCCTTTGTCTTTTTTTCTTTTCTTGAACTAGGAAAGCTTTCTATACTCCTCCCTTCATGGTTAGGAAACTAGTGACAGTGTTTTCATTTTTGACCACTTAATTATTTCCTTAACATACATATTAGACCATACATTTTTCTAAATAATCTGAAATGCTCAGTAATTTTTTTTTCTGAAAAGCAATAGCAAAAAAGCCTTCAGCACATTTTAACTTTTATGGACATTTTCTCTTCAATGTATTGTTATCTAGAATTTGAGTTTTGCATTTTTGAAACAACAAAAATTAAGAATTTTTTATAGTTAATAAAAATTTGCTTACACTTTGTCAATTTCCTTGCTTCCCCATTTTTTATATCCATACCATCCCTCTAGGCTCCTTTCTCTTCCTACGGAATGAAGATATTCTTTAATAATTATTTCAGTGCAGATCTTTGCGTGGCTCTCACTCCGTTCATACCATTGCATTTCTGATCTATTCCTGGTCCCTGAAATAATGTATTTTGTTTTCAATCCATCTTAACGGTTTTTCTTTTTTATGCCTGTCTTTGCTATGGGTTTGAAACAAAGGAGATGAGTTAAGAGGTTAATTTATGGGTCATCTTGACCAGAAATCAGAGTTAATGGCTACTGAGTTCCTGGTCCTTAGAGGGAAGGATCAAAGTGGTTCAAAGCAAGCAATTATGGAAAATTGCCTGAAAAGAATTTTTTTTTAACAGGCATATGCAAGTTTCAAAAGGTATTTGGCTTTTCTAACTTTTTTTTTTTTTTGGTTTAACTTACACTGATATTGGAGTGATAATGCTGTGTGCTGACCCCTGGTGGATTCAGCAAGTCCCTATTTACTACAATTTTTGGAGCTGGAATAGATCTTATTTCAGGAGCTACAGACTCAAACACCTTCAGAGGTCAGACATCTTATATAAATGTACCAGGTCACCCTGTGTATGACAATAGATCTTGGTGCCAAGTACAGTAAAACTGGAAAATTCAGGCTCCACCAAAGGCATATAAATTCTATTTAAAAAAATGTTGACAACACACACACACTCATGAAAGAAACCCGGAGTGAGAGTTTGAATGGGCCAATCAGTTTGGCCCAACCTTCCGTATTTAAGTTAACACAGGTTAAACCTCTGTCTTGGGGGAAATCACATTAAAACTTGGTTTGTAAATTGATAACAAATGCTCTTCCCATGATCCACTCTTACTTCCCCCAAAATACAGCAAACACTCAACAATGCTATAATGGGCTACTTTTGTTAAATCAGGTTATACATTTGTTGATAAGGCTCAATGGAAGAATATTTATCTTTAAGTGAATTTCATGCATCATTCTGTGTTTTAAGTAAAAATCATGTTGCATATATTAGTTGAGACACTGTACAGAGAAACTCATTATTTTAAAACATTAACTGTTATACCAATTTAAATTTCTCTACCTGCTTTTTTAAAAATTTTTTTTTATTTGACAGACAGAGATCACAAGTAGGCAGAGAGGCAGGCAGAGAGAGAGAGGAGGGGAAGCAGGATCCCCAGTGAGCAGAGAGCCCGATGTGGGGCTCGATCCCAGGACCCTGGGATCGTGACCTGAGCCAAAGGCAGAGGCTTTAACCCACTGAGCCACCCAGGTGCCCCACTATACCTGCTTTTTTATGCAGGCAACTTGAAGCTTAAGAATTTAAAATCAGAAACTAGACTCAAGTTGCTACATTTTTAACTGGAGAGTATGATTTGAGAGAATAAGAGTGAATCATGTAAGAGTGGCAAGAGTAGTGATGTTCTAGAACCAAGTACTTTCTCCAAATACTTTAGAAAAATCCAAATTACAGTTCTATAAAGGATATTTTGATTAATTTTTATTCTAATTGTTTTTTTCTAATTGATTTAGACTTACTTATCCAATTCTTTTCCAGGATCTGATGTGTCCCTTCAAAACTTTGAAGCCACTTCAAAACATCAGTGGCTTCTTATTATTGACTATGTTAACTCACAGATTTTCAGCCTGCCAAGCCCTACCAGGATTCCCTCTGTCTTAACCTCCCTATTTCTGCTATTCACTGTGCTTTTTTTTTTTTTAATTTATTTATTCATTTGATAGAGAGGGATCACAAGTAGGGAGAGAGGAAGGGAAGCAGGCTCCCTGCTGAGCAGAGAGCCCGATACGGGGCTCGATCCCAGGACCCTAAGATCATGACCTGTGCCGAAGTCAGAGGCTTTAACCCACTGAGCCACCCAGGCACCCCTTCACTGTGCTTTTTAAGACAATTTGCCCGCTGCTCTCATGAAGGGCTTCATATTCTCCCATCCAAATACTAACCAGGCCCAACCCTTCTTAGCTTCCAAGATCAGACAAGATTGGGCACGTTCAGGGTGGTATGGCCGTAGACAGGCTTCATATTCTCAACCCGAGCCTTCCCCATACTTCATAGGAGTGTGAAGAAATGGAGTGCAGCCTCCCCAGGGCAAATCCCCAATTCAGTCTTCAATGCCAGCCAAGATGCGGCTCTTGGTTCTGACCTTACCTCACACGCTCCTCTCTTGGTATGTCATGGCTCACTATTGAGAGTTTCACTCACAGACACTTAAGCTCCTGACAGAACCTCATGGCAGAATAAGAAATTTCACAAATACTTTGTGTGTGTGTGTGTGTACACACTTGTATAGTATACTTGTATACACACACATAGAGATATAAATATATACACATCACACATATATATAATACATGCATATATATTGATACCTTAAAATAAATGCCTAAGAGATATTATATGTAAAATAAAATATGCGAATGTTATACAGTGATTCAAAAGTATCTTCGTTTAAAAAAATGACATGTACATACAAACTCTAATATGTACAAATGCCAGACGCCCAGGATATCTACGTACAAACTCAGTGTTTTAAGGAGTTGGCTTCACATTTATGTGAACAGTAGAAAACCTTGTAGCTATTGTTAAAAGTGAAAATTCCCAGGCCCACCCTGCATTTTCTGATTCAGTGGTAGGAGGAAAAGTCCTCAGAGCAAGGCTTTTGAGCAAGCATCACAGGTAATTCCAAGAAACTTTGAGAAACACTGCTAAAAGGAATAGTCTTTCCCCAAATAAAGAAACACCTTTCCTGTTTCTACATTTTTTAAATGATATGCTTACTCCATAACCAAAATTATGAAAATAAAAATGTAAATTTCAAAATTTTCAGTCTTACCATGTTTTGGATTTTTTTGAATATAATGTTTGCATTTTTTAAAATGCCACTTAAAATTCTCTTAAATGGGTTTTCTTTTATACCTTATCATTTATTAAAAGACCTAGCAGAGGGATGCCTGGGTGGCTCAGTTGGTTAAGCAGCTGCCTTCGGCTCAGGTCATGATCCCAGCGTCCTGGGATCGAGTCCCACATCGGGCTCCTTGCTCAGCAGTGAGCCTGCTTCTCCCTCTGCCTGCCACTTTGTCTGCCTGTGCTTGCTCCTGTGCTCTCTCTCTATCTGACAAATAAATAAATAAAATTAAAAAAAAATCTATTTAATTACCAGAAATATTTTAGTCTGGATGCTAGAATCTCTTTAAAAAATATGCCAACAAGGAACACTTCTGAACTTATGAAAAATATTTACCATTCATTTCCCTTAGTATATATATATATATATATAATACTATTATATATTATTATATTATAATATATAATATACATATTATATATTATAATATAATTATATTATATATTATATTTATTATAATTATATATTATATATTATTATAATTATATATTATAATTAATATAATTATATTAATATATTATATTATTATATATAATAGTATATATATCATAAAATCTTAAAGAGAAATATATGTATATTTCTCTTTAAGATTTTATTTATTTATTTGAGAGACAGAACAAGTGTGCACCTAAGAGAATACGACTTGGGGAGGGGGAGAGGGAGAGGGACAAGCAGACCTCTCACTAAGCAGGAAGCATTAAGCCAGATCCCAGGACCCTGAGATCATGACTTGAACCAAAGGCAGACACCTAACCAACTGAGCCACCCAGGCACCTCCTTGGTGGATGTCCACTGGAATGAGAATAGGTAATAAAATAGAGGAATTATCTGATTCAGAAATTCTCATTGGATATACCCCATGATACTTTGGAAATCAGCATCATATGGACTTTAGGGAAGACTGGTTTTTTTCCCCTCAAACAATGGATGCCAGAATTTTGACACAAACTTTCTCTCCTTAGACTATCTCCCAATCACAGAAGGCTCAGCAAGGCCAACCTTCTGTTGGAGGCATAGAGATGGGATATCATGAATCACTTGAACTCCTCTATAGCGCCTGGAGCCTGTTGACTATGAGTAAGACTATAAACATGGCGTCCTCATGCTACAGCAATGCAAAGTTTGTTAGGTGTCATAGTGCTCACAAAACATACATTAGCTATTGAAGAGTGTCATGTTGTAGGGCTGTAAGACACTTTAGAAATCATCTAATTCTCTAAAGCCCCAATGCCTTCATCTTACAGATCAGCTAAGTGAAGCCCACATTCATAGGAACCTCTAAGTCTCCTTGAGGGTAGGATTGACTCTTATCATCACAAGCCTGGGCATAATCCTTGGGATGTCAAAAGTATGAAATACATCAAGTTAGGATGAACATTTAATGAATTAAATGTTGGATTTTCTGGCTCCCACTCCAATACCAGATCCAGAATGAGACAATTTGGCACCAGAGTGATGATCTTTGGTCCTCCCGACAGGTAAGTGTGGACCCTGGGGTATTTCAGTTGTCCCAGACAACTGCACATTGGATCTGTTTTCCTATTTCCTTTAGCAACACTGAATAGGATCAATATCTTTTACTTTTTCCATTATAAAAATGGACAAAAGGCATTGCTATTTCAATTTTTCTTTTTTTATTACTGATACTGAGTAACTTTTCTTGTATTTACTGGGAAATGGTCTTTTGTCTGTGAATTTGGAATGCACTATTTTATTGTGTCCTATCTTTCAATGCTGTTGTTAAGAAATACTAGTCATTCTGATGTTTGATCTCTGTGTGAAACCTTTCTATCTTTGGAGATTTGTATGCTCTTTTCCTTCCTAGCATTCTGAAATTTCATTTCATGATTATGTATTTTGGATAGGCTCTATTTTGAGCAATTGGTAAGGCCATCCCATTTGAAAACTTGTATATTCAGTAGTTGTGTTGAAGGGCTAAAGTGACGCCATTTAGAGGCGGCAGCCATTTTGTTGTTTATATTAAGCTGAGAACATCCCAAAGTGGTTCCTCCATATGCAAATAAGGGATTGGACATGAGCCAATAGAAGTGGTTCCTCCATATGCAAGTGAGGGATCGGATATGAGCCAATAGGAGTTATTGCTCTATATGCTAACAAAGGATAGAAAAACAACCAGTAAGGAAAACTCCCTGCCAGCAGTTTTCTGAACTGACCAACCCTCATCAGACAACACGGCTTAAGTAACCTCAAACGCCAATCATTTTAAAGGTCGCCTATACGTGTAACCATGTGACTATGTACTCTTTGCACGCGAAATTGCCTTTATAATCCCTGTAAAATTCCAGCTGGGGGCTTCCTTCTAGACTCTGCTGTGTCGGTGTGTAGGACGAGGCCCGAGCTGCAGCCCGCCTGAATACTTGTATATTCAGTAGTTGTGTGAGGCCCTTGCTTTTGCATTTCCGGACGTCTGGCTCTCGGTGGTCTTCTTGGTGGTGGTCTTGCGATCTGGGCATAACATTTGGGGGCTCGCCCCGGGATACCCTCAGAGACCCCCGAGACCCCAGACCCCGAAGGCAAGAAAACAGCGCTGTTGATTTGTCTTGTCTTGTCGTTTGTCTGTTCGTCTGTTGTGCTTTCGTTTTCCCACTTGAGGACGGCCGTACCGACTTGTACTTGAAGGGATTGCCGCAGCGGACGCGCTTGCACGACAATCCTGGAGGAACTGGGAGATGTCCCAGACCCTCACTTGAAGGGGGACCCTTGGAACCCCGCCTTGAAGGGGGACCCTGGGAACCCCGTCTTGATACTTGTAAGGTGCAAGTCAGTCCGGTTTTTGGCCAGAACTGACCGGGAGGACCTCCTAACGGAGGCTTGACCCGCTCACCTTGGGTCTGCTCCTTCTGTTCCATCACAGGAGTCAGCAGACCAACTTGGGAGATCTCCACCTTGTACTCGTAAGTCCCATAAAAATCAGGCCTGTGCGCATTGTGTTTTCTGTTTTGGTGGAATTGTCTTACCCCTTGTTATTTTGTGGACTATTTTGTTGACTGACCTACTGATGAGACTGATAACCATGGGCAATATCCCATCCAGCCCCCTAGACTTGACCTTAGCTCACTGGAAAAAAGTTAGGGAGATAGCTCAGAACCAGAGTGTGGCCATTAAGAAGGACAAGTGGATTACCTTGTGCAGGTCAGAATGGCCCGCCCTTGAGGGAGCTAATTGGCCGCCCGAGGGGAGCTTTGACATAAGTAAGATCAGAATTTTACAGTGCCTAATCTACATCCCTTGTTCGGCCATCCAGACCCGGTTCCCTATATAGTCACCTGGAGGGAACTCGTTGACAGGGACACCCGGGCTTGGGTTAGGCCTTTCTTACCACCAAATCCCTCCTCCACTCCTTCCCCTACCCAATATTCTTTCAAAAGACACAGGGGGAAGAAAAAGAAGATGAGAGAAAAACCAAGAAGAAGGAGAAGAAGTTATACCCGCCTGTCCTCCAGGGAGGAAGCACAGAGGAGGAAATGTTTCCCCCTCCACACTCCCAACCCCAGTTAACTCTACCCGATGCACAAGAGGAGGACTCTGAGGAAAATGAAAATGTTCCAGCTGCGCCCTCCGCTCCAGAGGGTCCCGCCCAGTCAATTCGCCAGCGCCGAGGAGTTACACCTCCTCATAATTCTATTGCCCTTCCCCTTCGCCCTATAGGTCCTGAGGATGCAGATGGTCGACAACAGTTCCAATACTGGCCATTTGCTACTAGTGATCTCTACAATTGGCGTACTCAAAATGCCCCCCTTTCTGAGAAACCCCAGGATTTAATTCGCTTGTTTGAAACTATTCTTTTCACTCACCAGCCCACTTGGGATGATTATAACCAGCTTTTACAGGTCCTTTTCACCACAGAGGAGAGGGATCATATCCCGGAGACTCGTCCCCGGCCCCACCAGAGCGCCCATCACGGATCCTGCCCTGATTGCTGCCTATTTTCCCGAGATCCGACCAGAGTGGGACTACAATACAGCTGAAGGTAGGGAGCGGCTCCTCGTCCATCGCCAGGCTCTGTTGGCAGGTCTCAAGGCGGCGGCTTGCCGACCTACTAATATGGCCAAAATTTATGATGTTAGACAGGGAGAAAGTGAAAGTCTGGCAGCATATCTTGAGCGGCTCATGGAAGCTTTTAGTCAATACACCCCGTATAATCTAGAGTCCCAGGAGTCGGCTCAGATGATTATGTTTGCCTACATAAATCAGGCTGCACCAGACATAAAGCGAAAGTTGCAGGCTCTAGACAGGCTCGGTGAAAAGTCTGTTAGGGATCTAGTAGCAGCGGCAGAGAAGGTTTACAATAAAAGAGAGACAGAAGAACTAAGACAGGAAAGGAAGAACAGAGAACATGAAATCATGCGTGAGAAAAGGGACAGAGCAAAAGAAAAAAGTTTGGCTAGAATCTTGGAACAACAACAGGCCCAACACAAGAGGGACCTCAGGGAAATCCTGGCTTCTGTACAAGCGGGAGACTTTAAGCGACCTTCCTCTTTGGGGAAGGAACAGAGACCCAAACCTCAACCAAAAGTAAAAGTGGGAAAAAACCAGTGTGCCTATTGCAAAGAGGAGGGACATTGGATCAAGAATTGCCCAGAACTAGCTAAAAAGAAAGAAAAAGAGCAAAAAGCAGGAGCGAGAGTGTTGCCAACTGTGGAGTTAGCAGAAGACAGTGACTGAGGAAGTCAGGGCTCAGACCCCCTCCCTGAGCCTAGGGTAACATTGAGAGTGGAGGGGAATCCAGTTACATTCATGGTAGATACAGGAGCAGAAAACTCAGTGTTACTAGCCCCGAGAGGACCAA
>ML107391.1:0-35952 GCA_003697995.1 Taxidea taxus jeffersonii | reverse complement strand
ACTGGCATCAAACCCTATAGATGGACTACCCGGAGGACAGTAGACTTGGGAATAGGCCAAGTAACCCACTCATTTTTAGTTATTCCTGACTGCCCCTATCCATTGCTCAGACGTGATCTGCTAACAAAAATGAAAGCTCAGATACAGTTCACGGGCAATGGGGCTTCTGTGACAGACTCAAAAGGAAAGCCTGTTAGTATACTAATAACTAGTAAGTTAGAAGAGGAGTATAGGCTGTACCAGCATCCCAAGCTTGAGTCTCCAGAAAATGAGTGGCTACGGGCATTTCCCCAAGCATGGGCAGAAACTGGGGGAATGGGACTGGCAAAACATCGTCCTCCAATCTTTGTGGAGCTCAAAGCTGGGGTAGATCCAGTAAAAGTTTGCCAGTACCCTATGTCACTAGAAGCAAAGAAGGGGATTACTCCTCACATCAGAAAATTGTTAGATTTAAGAATCTTGAAACCCATCCAGTCAGCTTGGAATACCCCGCTGCTGCCTGTCAAAAAGCCCAATTCTGATGACTATAGACCAGTACAAGATTTGAGAGAAGTTAACAAGAGGGTGACGGACATTCACCCAACAGTCCCAAACCCATATACCCTGCTGAGCTCCCTATCACCAAGCGATGTGTGGTATACTGTGTTAGATCTAAAGGATGCCTTTTTTAGCCTGCCCTTAGCCCCACAGAGCCAAAACTACTTTGCGTTTACCTGGCCCGATCCTGAAATTGGGATAAGCGGTCAATTGACCTGGACCAGACTGCCTCAAGGATTCAAGAACTCGCCTACCATCTTTGATGAGGTGCTACATGAAGACCTAAGTGAGTACCGCTCCAAAAATCCCGAAATAAGCCTATTGCAATATGTGGATGACTTGTTAATAGCCGCTCCAGACCAGGATAGCTGTCTAATGGGAACGGCTAGGCTCTTAAAGACTCTTGGCAACCTGGGCTATAGGGCCTCAGCTAAAAAGGCACAAATCTGTAAACCTGAAGTCACTTATCTGGGCTTCATACTGAAAGAGGGCAAGCGTTGGCTGCCGGATGCACATAAAGAAACTGTGCTAAGAATCCCTGTGCCTAAGTCAGCCAGGCAAGTCAGAGAGTTCCTGGGAACAGTGGGCTTTTGCCGGCTGTGGATACCTGGGTTTCCTGAGATGGCCAAGCCTCTATATGAAGCCACCAAAAATCTTCCCGAATTTCACTGGACTGAGCAGATGCAGAAAGCCTTTGAGGCCGTTAAGAGAAGCCTCCTAGAGGCTCCTGCCTTGGGCCTACCTGATGTGAACAAGCCATTCACGCTATTTGTGGCAGAAAATAAAGGAGTTGCAAAGGGGGTACTCACCCAGCCAATTGGACCTTGGAAATGGCTGGTGGCCTGCTTGTCAAAGAAATTAGACCCTGTCGCCGCTGGGTGGCCCTCATGTCTGAGAATTATAGCTGCAGTAGCTCTCTTAGTGAAAGATGCTGATAAATTAACTTTGGGATAGAAACTGACCGTGGCCACTCCGCACGCTCTAGAGGGAGTGCTAAAACAACCACCCGACCGGTGGATGAGCAATGCCTGCATGGTCCATTACCAGACTTTGTTACTCAACCCCAAGCGGATTAGCTTTTGTGTACCTACAGCATTAAAACCAGCTACTCTGCTGCGGGACCCAGATCTAGAAGTTCCCTTGCATTATTGCGAGCAGATCCTGGCCCAAACGCATAGCCTCAGGCCAGACTTATCGGATTTGCCACTACCACATGCCGAACATACTTAGTTTACGGATGGCAGCAGCTTCATTCTAGATGGAAAAAGGTACGCGGGCGTGGCGGTCACTACGGACACAGAGATAGTGTGGGCGGAAGCCCTCCCCCAGGGGACATCTGCACAAAGGGCAGAATTAGTGGCATTAACAAAGGCCCTACAGATGGGAAAAGGAAAAAGACTAAATATATATACGGACAGCCGGTACGCTTTTGCCACCGCACATGTCCATGGAGCCATCTACCAAGAGAGGGAGCTACTAACAGCTGAAGGGAAGGCCATTAAGAACAAACAAGAGATTTTAAGTCTCGTCCAGGCCCTATGGGAGCCTGCAGAAATTGCCATTACGCATTGTCCTGGTCATCAAAAGGGAGCTGATCCAGTGACTAGGGGAAACAATTTGGCCGACCGGGCCGCCAAGGAAGCGGCCCTCCAGCCCAGCACCAGGGTGTTGACTCTAGTGGACCCAGGGCCACGAGAGTTGCCTCCTATACCTCAGTATTCTCAAGAAGACTCAGAATGGATAAAGAAAATTCCCATGGCCCACAAGCCTCCAGACAGAGAAGGAAACAAAGGTTGGTGGAAAACTTGTGAGGGGAAGCTTATCTTGCCGCAAGAGCTGGGCAACAGGATTCTTGAGAGGATCCACCGAGCTTCTCACATGGGAACTCGAAGAATGCAGGACTTGCTTCGGCACTCCAAAGTGAAAATTAGACAAGGAAATCAGTTTATTGAGGACATTGTTAAAAATTGTAAGGCCTGCCAGCTCACTAACGCCCCCAATCAACCGGTTACACAAGGAGCTCGCCTTTGTGGGGATAGGCCAGGTGCATATTGGGAAGTAGATTTCACTGAGATTAAACATGGAAAATTTGGATATAAGTATTTGCTAGTTTTTGTAGACACCTTTTCAGGATGGGTTGAAGCTTATCCCACCAAGCATGAGACTGCGAATGTCATGGCCAAGAAGATCCTAGAAGAGATCCTGCCCAGGTATGGCTTCCCATCCACCATTGGGTCGGACAATGGACTGGCCTTCATCTCAAAAGTAAGTCAGGGAATAGCCCCTGCACTGGGGACAAATTGGAAGTTGCACTGTGCTTATAGACCCCAGAGTTCAGGACAGGTAGAAAGAATGAATCGGACTCTAAAAGAGACCTTAACTAAATTAACCTTAGAGACTGGCACAGACTGGGTGTCACTCCTTCCTTTTGCTTTGTTTAGAGTAAGAAATTCTCCCTATCAGCTTGGCTTTACTCCTTTTGAAATAATGTACGGGCATCCCCCACCCATTATCCCTAGCCTTCCGGCTGAATTGCTTACGGACTTGGATGATACTGAATTCTTGTGTAAACTTGACTATTTGCAGTTTGTGCATAAGAGTATATGGCCCCAACTTAAAGCATTATATGACTCCGCTTCTGTCCCTACCCCCCATTCATTCAGACCAGGGGACTGGGTGTTTGTCCCAAGGCATAACCCGAGGTCCTTGGAACCGCGGTGGAAGGGACCCTACGTGATGCTGCTGACTACACCTACTGCCCTCAAGGTGGACAGCATCACCACTTGGGTCCATTACTCCCACGCCAGACCTCCATTTGCCCTGGAGGAATACTACCGTTGTGAAACATGGGAGGTCTCCAAGCATCCAACCCAGCTGCTTTGCCTTCGCCTCAAGAAAAGAAAATTGGACTAAGTATGGTTTTGACCTGGGGACTAATTTTTTGCAAGGTACTCTTGGGCTAACATTTGGACCTTGCATTTTGAATAGACTGGCAAAATTCATGAAAGACAGATTGAACACTATACAGCTGATGGTACTGCGAAATAGGTATATACCTCTTCCAGACAAAGAGCTGTTGGAGTTTAGTTTCGGGCCTGAACCACAAGATTGTGCTTCATGTCCATAAGTGAAGGGGAGAATGAAGGGCTAAAGTGACGCCATTTAGAGGCGGCAGCCATTTTGTTGTTATATTAAGCTGAGAACATCCCAAAGTGGTTCCTCCATATGCAAATAAGGGATTGGACATGAGCCAATAGAAGTGGTTCCTCCATATGCAAGTGAGGGATCGGATATGAGCCAATAGGAGTTATTGCTCTATATGCTAACAAAGGATAGAAAAACAACCAGTAAGGAAAACTCCCTGCCAGCAGTTTTCTGAACTGACCAACCCTCGTCAGACAACACGGCTTAAGTAACCTCAAACGCCAATCATTTTAAAGGTCGCCTATACGTGTAATCATGTGACTATGTACTCTTTGCGCGCAAAATTGCCTTTATAATCCCTGTAAAATTCCAGCTGGGGGCTTCCTCCTAGACTCCGCTGTGTCGGTGTGTAGGACGAGGCCCGAGCTGCAGCCTGCCTGAATAAAGCCTTGCTTTTGCATTTCCGGACGTCTGGCTCTCGGTGGTCTTCTTGGTGGTGGTCTTGCGATCTGGGCATAACAGTGTCATTTATGAATTATTTCTTTGATAGTCTTCCCTGTCTTTGTTCATTTCTGCATTACATCCTAGAATTCCTCTTGTTTAGATCTCCCTCCTGGGCCAGTCTACACATTATCTTTCTCTCCTGTTTTCTCCCTACTTCTGGTAAATTTCCTCAACTGTATCTTCCAACCCTTCTTCCATTGGGTATTTCAACTTGGTGATGGTATTTTTAATTTCTAAGAAATCCTCTTTACTCTCTAAATGCTCTTTTTCTTAGAGTAACCTGTTATTAACTCTGTAAATACTGGGTCTTCTCTTAGCCCTCTGAAGATACTGGTGGCTCTTTTCAAAGTAGCTTTTCACTGTGCCTTCCATGTAGCTTTTCCCCGTTTGTCTTTGTTTCTCGTATTATATGCTTCGCTCTCCAGCTGTTAGAACATGAAACCAAAAAGCAGACTGGAAGCCGTGTGTGAGACTTTGTCAACCATGGTCTTCACTTTGAGAAACTCTGGCTGGACTGTTTCTTGAGGACAACCCCTGACATCAATACCTTTGTGTCTTTTCTCTTGGTTGGTACATTTCCCTGCCTGGAGGAGTTCAGTCTATCCTGCCTTCAGGATGTCTGTCTGGCTGCCAACATTCTAGGAGCTCCTTTGGGGAAGAAAGCTGAAAGTCTCATACCCGTTGTGTCAATTTGCATTTACCTCCCCTGTTCTCAGCAAAATATCCCCACATTCAACTTGTTCTGGTACCTTCTGTTTTGTTCTCTGCAGGAAAACAAACAACTCTAGTCCAGTTTGGGGGGTGGGAGAGAGCTAGTAAAAAGGCTCTGTGGAGACTGGGGAGTGCATTATTGGAGTCCTAATTTCTTAAACATACTGGGAACCGATCCTCTCTGGCTTTTAGCTTCACTTTTTCATCCACTTTTATAGGTTCCTGATATGTCCAGTTCCTGAGACTTTAAAAGGTCTGTAGTGTGAATCAGATTGCTTCTTGATTCTCTCTCTTCCAGATTAGGATTTCAAGGAGCTGCTCAGTCAGCTGCCATTTTCCATCTGCTTTGCAATCCTAACACGGGCCATTCCTTTTTCTGCCCTATAGTCTTGAGGAACTCTGCAAAAATCAAACAAAGAAAAACATGTTTACTCTCATTTTTGTAGGATTTCAGGAGGGAGTGAAGGTTAAATATGTGTGTCCAATCTGTATCTTTAATGGTGGTCTTCATTTATTCTCAGATGAACCTGAGAACCGGTTTGTTTTGCTAAAAACATATCTGTCATTAATCCACTCACTCCCACCAAAGGTCAAACTCTTCATTTTATCCACTACTTCTACTTCAGTTTATCAATTAATTTCTAGTTTTACGTTTATTATTTTCCTTCTTTTTGATTTGTTTCCTGGTTATTTTTATTATGTGCTTGAATTGAATGCTTTGTCTCTGATTAAATAATAGAAGCACTGAATCCTGAATTTTCTTCAGTGGCCAAATTCTTCAGCTGTTAATATCTAATTGCTGTTTGATTTTTTTTTTTTAATTTCATTTATTCATTTGACAGATAGAGATCACAAGTAGGCAGAGAGGCAGGCAGAGAGATAGGGAGGAAGCAGGCTCCCCGCTGAGCAGAGAGCCTGTTGTGGGGCTCAATACCAGGACCCTGGGATCATGACCTGAGCTGAATGCAGAGGCTTTAACCCACTGAGCCACCCAGGTGCCCCATGCTGTTCGATTTTAAGAAGCCTGTAAATTAAATTTTTATTTTCTTGCTGATAGGACTTATTTAGAAGAGCAGTCTTAAGTTTCCAAACAGGATTAATTTTGTTATCTTATTATTAATGTTTAACCTTGCTTCACTGAACAGGAAAGTAGAACTATAAAATTTTACTAAGATTATTTTTATATTATGCTCTGTTTTAAAAAAAAAATTTGCCTTTAAACTTCGTAACTCCCTTATGAAAACTCTTTAGGTTTAGCTGTAAAGTTTATGTGGCATAATGGAGATAATGTTTTAAAAAATATTTACATGGTTTTCCCTTCTGCCTTTTCACACATGTAAGCCCAAGGTGTTCATCTGCCACCAAAGAGATGTTGGAAAATAAGAATTACTAAGATTCAATTGTGGAGAAGAAATGTAATGATGAATAAAGAGTTTTCAGTTTCTGACATTTAAATGGCATTTTGCAAGAAGACAATAGGCAAATATGCTTGAAAGCCTGTTGGAAACAAAGACATGTCTAAATTCCTTTGCTTCTACTTAATATATCAAATGCTAGGTTGGGACCACAAAGCAGTAATTTCCCAAAGTTTATAGAAAATAGTTTTGTCCACCAGGAGGGATTAGCCAAAAAATTGGAGCCAGCAAGGTGGCTGACGTTAAGCAGAGGAAGTGAAAGAAGAGTCTGTCCGTTCTATTTCTGAGGGGGGGACCTTTGGAAGAGCAAGACGAAGAGGCCAGGGGGGATTGGGACATAAGAGTAGGGAGTCAAACGTGTGTCTGATTTTGCGCAGAGCCTTGGCTTCAGGGAAAGGTGTAAGAGAGTGATGCCCCCCACCCCCCACCCCATGGTGGAAGTAGCCTGAGGCTCAGGGTGGCTCTGCTCTAAGGAGGGAGGGCCATGTAGTTACAAAACAGGAGGGTCTAAATCTGTGGCCTTCATCCTTGTTCATAAGCCAAGGGTGGGGGATGATGAACTGAGAAACAGCAGGCAGGGGGCAGGCTCTGGGGTGGACTGCTGAGCTAAACTGGAAGGGATGAGGGCCCACCGGTCCTCGTGATGGGGTCCGTGATCAAAGGAGCGAGACTGGTACAAAGTGAAGGTCAAGCAAAACTTTATTTCGTGCCAGCATCGAGAATCAAACCAAACAGCCGGAGCCGTCTCCTACAGAGAGAGCGACCACCCCCAGCTTCACAGACTAGCTTTTATAGAGCAAAGGCCATGTGGTTGAGCCTGGCCAATGAGATTGTCTCCACCTGGCCTGACTGGTCCTTGCATTCTGGCCTCTGTTATCTCCACCTGACCTGACCCATCCTTGTATTTGGGCTCTGTTATCAGGGACTGGTCGACCATATTTTACTGGTTTCCCGGGCTTGCTTCTACGTAAGTTCCTCTGGGGTGGGCGGGGGGCAGGGTCAGTTTAAGTTTTACTGCACAAACAACAAAATGGCTGTTCAACTGAGATAGAGTCACTCTGGCTAAGTAGGCCCTTACACTCGGGGAACGCTCAGAAAAGGCTTCCTCAGAAATTTGCCAACGTAGCTCTACACTGCATTTGGCATTTCATATTGCAACTGAGAATTTAAAAAAATTTTTTTTTAAGATTTTATTTGACAGAGAGACTGAGATCACAAGCAGGCAGAGAGGCAGGCTGAGAGAGAGGAGGAAGCAGGCTCCCTGCTGAGCACAGAGCCACACAGGGCTCAATTCCAGGGCCCTGAGATCATGACCTGAGCCAAAGACAGAGGCTTTAACCCACTGAGTCACTCAGGTGCCCGCAAATGAGAATTTTGATGGGACTCTGATTCTCTTTCCTTTACAGGCAAACTGTATTTTGTATCTATTTTGGAAAACGCTTATTTTATCCTTAGAAATCAAATATATGTTTTTCCATTTGTTTCCACTTTTTCAATAATCCTGCCAGAAATTTGTGAGGCATTCTGAGTCAGAATTCACAGAATCCTTAAACGTGGGGAAATTTTCTTTTGGGATTTATTTTGTTTTCACTTATCCTCCATCTGCTTGCTGATTTCCTAGCACTCCTATTCATGAATATGGGGTCTCTTTGGTCTCTCCCTTCTGTCTCATCTCTTCTTTTAGAAATTCCCTTCCTTGGTCTTTTTTGCTTTGAACCCTGGAAGAATTATTTACCCTTCTAAATCATTATTTCCATTTTGGGGAATGTTTTTCCCATTACTGCTTCTAAGATTAAAAATTTTTGACAATTATTTTTTTTCTTATTTCCAGGAAGTATTTATTTTTGAAAATAGCCCTTTCTTATGGCAAGATTGGTTTATTACTGTAGTATCTCTGAAATGAGCAAGAGGCCACATGTTTAAATACTGTTGAATCTTCTGCTTTCTGCATTAATTTTGTCTTCTTGGGGTCATTTACCGAATATTCAGTGTGGCATCGTATTTTCAAGTGACTGATCCTGCTCCTATTCCTGTTCCGTGTCTCCGTTTTCACCTATGATGCCGCAGCCCAGTTTTGTTGGAGACACAGGCTCTGTTAGTATCCATATTGGTCTGACTGCAGGAGGCTTTTGGGGTAATTTTTTTTTTAAATTTTTTCTTTTTTTAGTTAGAGAGAGAGCACAGGAAGACAGAGAGGCAGGCAGAGGCAGAAGGAGAAGTAGGCTCCCTGCCAAGCAAGGAGCCCGATGTGGGACTCGATCCCAGGACGCCGGGATCATGACCTGAGCCAAAGGCAGCTGCTTAACCAACTGAGCCACCCAGGCGTCCCTTTTGGGGTAATTTTATTTCTTGGGGGCTAAAGGGGATCCTCCTGAGCTTTGGAAGACTGGGTATTATTCTCATTCTACAACAACACAGGGAATTTTCTGGGTACCTGAGCTTCCCCTGCAGGAGAACTGAGGGCAAATGTGTCCCTCTCATTTGTATCATCTCGGCTGACACCTGTGGCACCAGTACTGTAGATGCCTCCCATCTCTGGTTTTCATAATGAGAGAGTATTCTCTTTCCACATTAGCTGAGATTCCTGGGTGTGGAGACAGGAAAAGGATGAAGATGGAAACAACGTGTGTCTAGGCTGCATTCTTGCTCACAAGTGCCTGACCAGTAACAACTGGGGTTGGAAGGGATTGAGGCATACCACCCTCAGTGTAGTATATTATTATATAATTTCCATTTTATGCAGTCATAGTTTAGAAAGAGGAAATCCTTGTTTCCCTAACTAGGTAAGAATAATTTCCTACCCAAATACCACCAATGCCCGCAAATTGTTCTGCAGGGGAAAGACACTAGAAAGTAAAATCTCCTAGAATTTGGAGCTGTAATGAAATGTAACAGGATGGTGTTCATGAACAAAGAAAAGATTTAAAATCGCAAGGAAAGAAAGTCATCTAACTGGTCATATTTCATGGAAGCAGGTGTAGGCTATATTCAAACCCATACATTCTAGCTAAAGACCTGACGCTACCTGCCTTCAAGACTTACTATAAAGCTATAATAACCAAGACAGCATGATATTGGTGAAAGAACAAATAGACCAGCGGAACAGAACAGAGGACCTAGAAATAGACTCACACAAGCATAGTCAATTGAAAAAGGACCAAAGGCAATTCAGTGGAGAAAAGATCATCTTTTCAATAAACAGTACCAGAATTGGACATTGGCATGCAAAAAAAAAAAAAAAAAAAAAAGTGAATCTCAACACAGATCTTGCATCTTTCACAAAAATTAACTCAAATGGATATTATACCTAATAATAAAACTTGAAGCTACAAAACATCTGGAAGATAACACAGGGGAAATCTATGTGACCTTATGTTTGGCAGTGAACTTTTAGATTCAACAGCAACAGCTTGATCCATGAGAAAAAAATAAACAAAAAACTGGTAAGCTGGACTTCACCAAATGTTAAACTTTTGCTCTGCAACACACATGGTTAAAAGGATGAAAAGACAAGTTGCAAACTAGGAGAAAGTATTTGCAAAACACCTATCTAATGAAGGACTTATATCCAAAGGACTTATATCCAAAACACATAATGAACTCTGAAAACCGAGCAGTAAGAAAACAGTCCAGATGAGCATATGAAAAGATGCTGCTCCTCACATGTCACCAGGGAACTGAAAGTTAAAATTCACCATGAGATACCACCGCACACCTTTTGGATGACTGAAATCCAAACACTCACAAGAACAAATGTCTTCAAGGGTGTGGAGCAGCAAAAACTCTCATTGCTGGTGGGAATGCAAAATGTGGTGCAGTCCCTTTGGGAGACAGTTTGACAGATTCTTACAAAGCTTAACATAGTCTTAAGATATGATCCAGAAATCCTTGGTATTTACCCAGAAGAGTTGAAAACTTCTGTCCACTCAAAACCTGTATGCTAATGTTTATAGCAGTTTTATACATAGTTGGGAAAAGCTGGAAGCAACTAAGACGTCCTTTAGTAGGGGAATGGATAAACAAACTGGGGTACACCCATAACATGGACTATTATTCAGTGGTAAAAATAATTTAGTTACCAAGTCATGAAAGGACATGGAAGAAAATTAAATACATATTGCTAAGTGAATAAAGCCAGTCAGAAAAGGCCACCTCATTCCCTACCCTTCAAATTCTTCCAAGTGAAAACTGATTCAAATGAAATACTGAAGGAGCAAGAAAAAACACAGAAGTCTCTCTGGATGTATTGGCTGTCTCTTCAGTAATGGCTGCACTCCTAGCATGGCTAAGTATTCGTGTGATTTGTCTTGCCTCTTCATTTGGACTGTATGTTCTTTTTAAGGTATTTCATTAGGTATCTTGCGTGTACTAGAATCTTGATAGCTACTAGTTAAATCAACTTAATCTTACACCAGTTCTCCAAATTACTTTTGGTATCTCAAGTCCAAAGATGATACATTAGCAAATACACTGCCATCACCATGGAAATTAAGACATACCATTATTCTGTGGGCCCTAACTTCACATGAGTTTCCTATTGGCAAAACACTTTTACACAACCTTCTTCAAGTGAATTGTTCGGCTCAATTAAAGGAGGGCCTTTTGCTAACCAGAAATAATGTTTTATATTGTGAAGTGACAGAAGAAAAGGAACTGGTCAATGCCACAAAAAAACAAAGGGGATGGGACACCTGGGTGGCTCAGTTGGTTAAGCCTCTGCCTTTAGCTCAGGTCATGATCTCAGGGTCCTAGGATCGAGCCCCACATCAGACTCTGTGTCCAGTGGGGAGCCTGCTTCCTCCCTCTGCCTGTCCCCCCCCCAACCCGCTTGAGCTCTCTCTGACAAAGAAAGAAATAAAATCCTTAAAAAACAAAACAAAACAAAAACAAATGGGATCCACATGCTCCTGAGTTTTCACTTACCAATGCTCATCACACAACTGCAGAGATCTTTAAATTCCATGGGCTTCTAACCATAAGGAAAATAAATACGGATTATTTAACTAATCATAATGTTTATTTTGAAGAACAAGATAAAATGGTTTACATGGTGTAATAGGCTGAATAATGCCTCCCCACTTCACCCCAAGATGTCCACACCCTAATCTCAGGAACCTGTGGGTATATTATTTTATAGGGCAAAAAGGACTTCACAGATAGAATTAAGTTAAAAATCTTGAGAGGGAAGATTATCCTGAGTCATCAGGGTAGGACTGATGTGGTTACAGGGTTCCTGTAAGGAGGGGGTCAGAGTCTAAGACAAGGGGGTGTGACTGACAGAGGCACTGGGGGAGGAGGAGAAAGTTTGGAGGATATTCCAGGCTGGCCTTGAAGATGGAAGACCTCCCCCAAGGAGCCTCCCCCAAGGAATGTAGGAATTTCAAAGAATGCCAAGGAAGGAAGGCATCCTTCAGAAGCTAGTGAAGGCAAGGAAATGGGTTCTCTCCCGTAGTGCCTACAAGGCCACAACCTTGCTGGTATATTGACTTTATACCAGTGACACCGATATTGGATCCTGACTTCTAGAACTAAGATAACAAATTTAAGCCACTATTTCTTGGTAATTTATTAGAGCAGCCACAGGAATCTCATACACCCAGGCAGAGATAACCCATCTTGTAGTAGTTTTCATTCTGGAACAAGTAGATTTGAAATGAAAAACAAACAAACAAAAACCCAGAAGGATTTGTATGTGTTTGTGTGTATGTGTGTGTGTGTACATGTAAATATGTCCAGTCAACCCAGGGACTCCAGGAAACTGAAACTCTGCTGGGGAAGGACTAGTAGATATCCAGGAGTCTTGGATTCTATATCGGGAAAGAACTCATACCAAACTAAAAGGAGTTGATTTATAATGACTGGACCTAGATTAAAATCAAGAAAAATGCAAATATTTGTGACTCTTTGTAGATCAGATTTTTTTTTAAGATTTTATTTATTTATTTGATAAACAGAGATCACAAGTAGGCAGAGAGGCAGAGAGAGAGAGGAGGAAGCAGGCTGTCCGCAGAGCAGAGAGCCCGATGCGGGGCTCAATCCCATGACCCTGGGATCATGACCTGAGCCGAAGGCAGCGGCTTTAACCCACTGAGCCACCCAGGCGCCCCTGTAGATCACATTTTTAAAGGAAAATGCCAATCAGTGGAAGAATTAAATGTGGCTGAGATGTCCAATCCCATGAGCTGGAGACCGGGAGACTATATTTGGCAGTTGCCCCCTTTACACTGTAGTAAAGTCTTGATTTCATTAATGAATGATGAGAACAGACATATCCAGCTTGCAGAAGATGTTTTTTAAGGGACCTCACACTCTCTCTCTTTTTCTTTTTTTTAGGATTGTATTTATTTGAGAGAGAGAGAGAACACAAGCAGGCAAAGGGGCAGAGGGAGAGGAAGAAATAGACGTCCCGCTGAGCAAAGAGTCCGGCACAGGGCTTGATCCCAGGACCCTGGAATCATGACCTAAGCTAAAAGTAGATGCTTGACTGACTGAGCCACCCAGGCACCTGAGGAGCTCACTCCCTTAAAAGACACCAATTTCTTCTTCCAGTTGGAGACAAAAGAAATATACATTACCTCAAGTTCAGCAGGTAGGAGAAAGGAGAAGAGCAGCAAGGGAAAGTTTAGGTGTAGAAACTATACTGGGAAGATTAAACCAGATGTGCAGTAGGAGCAATCAGGAACCTCATAAGATGGAGAGACACATCTGACTCAGAAAAGGATTGAAGGATCTAAGCTGGAGCCAGGCTGGGGTGAACCCAACACCCTGATTCAGTTAGGGCCCTACCTGCAGGTGACAAGGTGCTTCCAGACACTAGCAGATTTGGAACTAATTTTCTTGGTTCTGCTTCACGTATATTATATGGCCACACCCTGAGAAGACAAAGGTCATTGGTGAAGGGTTTTGCTGCAGAGGAAGGAGGCAGAAGTTTGGATCGAAAAAGAAGGATTCGTTTTCAAAGAGCAAACATATAAAGGAGAGATCCTCTAAACATTAAGAGCTTGATTTGCTGGCATTGATTTTCACAAAATAAAGTTAAACACATGAATACTTAATAAGACATACTATACATTTAGCTCATCAGAAAATGCTTTTTATGATAAAAATTAAAAAGATGCATGTGGGTTAATCGTTTTTCCAAATAAAAGTTGGCACACCATTAGAGACAAGGAGCATGCAAATGGTAGAGTGTGAATGTCAGAATCTTTGGAGTAATAAAGTGAGGAAATGAGAACTCAAGGTGTGAAAGGAGAGTGACTTTGCTGAAGATTAACACAATAAAACTATTTTACTTAATTTCCTTACTGATTATTTTTATAGTGAGTGGAATTGCCATTCAAAATGCCTCCTTGCTGATTATGTTTTAATTTTGTTTCAAAGTAATTTTAAATACCTCCCCGGAAGAGGACTTATGCAAGAGTTCACAATGATCTATTACTAAACTAGATCTAAAACAGGAACCTTTCATTTTTTATACAACTGTCAATTGTCAAAATGCTGGTTTTTCTCTAAAAGCATTAGACCCGAGTGAAAGTGAACTTATGCCAAGTTAGGAATGCCTGAGTTCAACTGCAATAGCCAAAGGACTGTGTGTAGAACACTCTAAATTAATCCAACATATATGCGACAAGTCAGATATTCACACTCTGACATTCACACACTTCCCTTCCCACAGTCTTGGCCATTCTAGGAAAGAGCACTACTACCCATCTCCTTGTCCAAGCCCTTAAAGTTTTATCTGCCAGGGGTTCCAGGCTTGGCTTCCACAGTCAATCAGGAGGATTGCTGGATCTTCCTCAAAAACACACCATCAATCCACCTCATCATGAGAGTTCAAAAGCCACCATCATCTTTTCAGGAAAATACTATAAAACCCTTGAAATCAGAATCTTGTCCCTCATTCACTACACTACTGATTAAATGACCACTTAAACTTTCAAATTGTCCATCCTCTGATTAAAATTCTTCATTGGCTTCTCACTGATTACATTTAAACCTCAAGCCAGTGGCACCTGGGTGGCTCAGTCATTAAGGGTCTGCTTTTGGCTCAGGTCATGATCCCAAGGTCCTGGGTTAGAGCCCCACATTGGGCTCCCTGCTTGGCGGGAAGCCTGCTTCTCCCCCCGTCCCGCTTGTGTTTCCTCTCCCACTGTGTGTGTCTCTCTGTCAAATAAATAAAATCTTTAAAAAATAAAATAAAAAATAAAATGCAAGCCAAACCCTATCAAAGGCTGCAAGGTGTTAAACTAGTCCTTTGCCTATTGTATTTTGAGAAATTAGCTTTATTGAAGCACAATTTATATACAATAACATTTACCAATTTTAAGGGTACAATTCAATGAACTCTGACAAATACACTCATGATATAGAATACCTTTAATCCCCAAATTCCCTTCTGGTTCCTTACAGTTAATCTCTTCCCCCAACCCCCTAGCAATTTTAATTTTTTTTCTGTAAAGAGCTAGATAGTAAATGATTTAGGTTTTGCACTCCAAAGAGTTCCCATCACAACTACTCAAAAGCAGCCATAATACGGAAATGGCAATACATAAATGAGCATAGCTGTGTTCCAATAAAATTTTTTAGAGAATTATTTACTTGAGATACTTAAGAGAACGAACGCACATGTGTGCATGTGGAGGAGGGGCAGAGGGAGAGGAAGAGAGAATCTCAAGCAGACTCCCCACTGAGTGGGGAGCCTGACATGGAGCTGGGTCGCAGGACCCTGAGATCATAACCAGGGCCAAAGTAAGAGTCAAACACTTAACCAACTGAGCCACTCAGATGCCCCTCCCACTAAAATGTTATTTACAAAATAGGCATCAGGCCAGATTTGGCCCACAAGTTGAGTGATTTATAGTTAAAAGATTTTGAAGAATGTTGTGGGGTTATGGACATTGGGGAGGTAATGTGCTACAGTGAGTGCTGTGAAGTGTGTAAACCTGGCGATTCACAGACCTGTACCCCTGGGGCTAATAATACATTATATGTTTATTAAAAAAATTAAAAAATTAAAAAAATAAATATAAAATTAAAAAAATATTTTGAAAAATGATTATTTCTTAAGTATGTTTCAGTTTCTGTCTCCTTGGTCCTCCTACTGGGACTTCAATTACACATATTTTAGATCATTTAATATTGTCCTGAAAGTCACTGGTGCTTTATTCTTTTGTTTTGTTTTGAATATCTCTGTACTGCCTGGATAGCTTCTACTGTTAGGTCTTCAAAGTTGAGCTTTCCTGCTTTAATGTCATCCAATACGTTTTTCATTTCAAATGCTGTGTTTTTCATCTCTCAACGTTCCATTAGTCTTTTTTACATCCTCTATTTCTCTCTTCTTTATGATCTTGTTTTTCTCTCCTTTCTGAATACGTGGACTGTATTTATAAGAGCTGCTAGTTGCATCATCACCATTTTATGGGTCTGTTTCTTTTATTTTTCTCATGATAATGGTCATATTTCACTTATTTGCACATCTAGTAAGATTTTTTAAGATTTTATTTTATTTTTATTTTTTTAAGATTTTATTTATTTATTAGTTAGAGAGAGAGAGAGAGAGAGAGAGCGAGCACAGGCAGACCAAGAGGCAGGCAGAGGCAGAGGGAGGAGCAGGCTCCCTGCCGAGCAAGGAGCCTGATGTGGGACTCGATCCCAGGACGCTGGGATCATGACCTGAGCCGAAGGCAGCTGCTTAACCAACTGAGCCACCCAGGCATCCCAAGATCTCTACACCCAATGTGGAGCTTGAATTTACAAACCTGAGATCAAGAGCCACACGTTCCACCGACTGAGCCAGGCAGACACCCTTTAATAATTTTTTTGTTGTTGTTGGATGCTAGATGTGAATTTTATGTATTGATTGTAGGTTTTGTTGTATTCTTTTACATACTGGTTCACAGTTAAAGTACTTGGACTCAGTTGGATTCTTTTGAGGTTTGCTTTTGATCCTTGTTGTTGTAGGTCTAAAGCAGCCTTTAGTCTACAGCTAATTTTGCTTTACTACTAAGTTGACACCCTTCTGAGGATTCTAGTCAATGCCTTGTGTTTTGTAAGATTTTTGTAAGACTGGCTAATAGGGGCATATATGATACCCAATCCTATTTAGGCTCTGAGACTCTTCTGCCTTCTCCTTTCTTGTGCATCTTTCCTTGGCTTTGGGTAATTTCCTCTCCTGAATGCTGAACTCAACCCTTAGCCAAAGACTTGAGAGGTCACCTCTGCAGGTGTCCTGCACTGTTTCCAGGCACAGTCCTCTCTTCTCTGGACTATGACCCACAAATTCCAACCATACTTTGACCATCCTAAACTCTGATCTCAGATTTTTCAACTTTTTAAGACTTCCAAGGTCCAGGTTCCTCCCTCTCTGCACTTAAGCCTGGGAACCCATAATAACCTAGTGCAATCATAGGGATCGCCTTCTTTTTCCCCTTCTCTCAAGGACCACAGGTAAAACTGCAAGTTGTCCAAAATCTGAAAACCACTGTTTTATATACAGTTTGTCCAGTTCTCTAATTGCTTAGAGCTGGAGTGTAAATCTCACCCTTGTTGCTCCATCATGACAGGAACTAGAACTCCCCTTGCATCTCTTTTTATCTTATCTTCTACATCTTTCCCAGATTCCACACTGTGCTTGCAGTCTTGTTCTCTTTTTGCCCCTTGAATCCACAAAACTCCTCTTTGTCACACACTCTATCCAGAATGCTTTTTGTGCAGATTTTTGTTCCTCGCTGTCCACAGTTAGGTCTAAGCACAAATGCTCAAATTGCTTTGGGGAGGGTTTTTCTAAATACTTATACCACTGCAAAGTAACTCCCTATTGTTCCTGGCACTCAATTTCCTTCATTGTGCATATCATTCTGAAAACACCCTACTTATGTATTTGTTCACTAATTTATTACTTGGTCTCCCACCAAAATGGAAGCTTCATGATGACAAGTTTTTGCTTCCCTATTTCACTACCATATCCCAGTTCTTAAGACTAACACCTGCAACACAATAGATGCTCAATAAATATTAGTTGATATATACAATATTGAGGACATCTCAATATTCTATGCTTTCTATATAATAGCTGATGTCTCTGATCATTTGAAAAATGAATTTTTATATAAATTTTATTATATAAAGTCCCAAAGTTCATAATAGAATAAATTAACTAAATAGTGATATTGCAAGCAAATTTGGATGTTTAGATTTAGGTGGAATATCTGTCAAGGGCATCTCAAAGGCAGTCTTGCCTTGGGTGACGGGTTGGTAGATGGACTCTTTAGAGTCCTTCTAATGTTTCCACTTTTGTGAAGGCTGCTAGAGATCTTCATGTTGCTACATCCTGAGTTTCATGCTCAGTTCTCATTATACGTGACTAACTGGCAGTTTCTGACATAGCTGATAACCGCCTTCTTTGTAAACATGTTCTTTGCTTGGCTCTAGTGATACGCCATGTTCTTTTTGATTTTCCTCCTTCCTTGGTCATTTGGCTTACTCTGTCTCATCTTAGTCCCTCTTCCAAACCTCGTAACAGTGGGGTGCCCCAGAGCTCAAATCCCTCAACTTCTTCTTCTCTTTACTATCAACTCCTCTTGTCAGTTTGGGCCTACTCAGGTGATGGATACCACACAGTAATTTAAATGAAGGAAGTTTAAAATAAGGAATTAGTAAGCCATTTTGGAAAACTAATTGTGAAGATTTCAAGGTAACTGTAAGGGGCAGTATAGATCAAGAGAGTGCTTGAAGGACAGGCTCAGAAGGGGGTTCAGCCCTCACTGAAGAAACTGCAGCCCACTGGAAGGAGAAATTTGTTGGCCCACTGTCACTTTCCAAGCAGGAACAAGCCTCTGGGAGGCAGGTGAGCCAAGGCTGACAGGCACGTGTGCATTGGGTGTTGGGTGTGTTGGGAAGGCCATGGGAAACAAATCCCCAGGTGGGTATGAGCTGAGGCTGGTGATGGGATAACAGGGGATTGGTAGGACAAAGGAGATTGGGTGCGCAGAAGGGATTGAGGCACCACTGCAAGGCACTGCTGGAACCAGGAGTTCGAAAGGCCTGGCTCTGCTAGGATCTTGTACCCCTCTGTGCCAGAGTCAGCCCAGATGGCTGAACTGCTGTATGGGAGGGTACTCTTGCCTCCCAGCATGTGTGCAGGGGGGAGGGTGGGCTGAGGGGAGAAGTGAGGGAGCAGTGGTCTGTGCTGTGGTATAGGCCCACACTGCTTGGGGCCAAATTGCCATGACTGGATCAAGGGCTTAAGAAAGCACTGGGGCAGGGACGCCTGGGTGGCTCAGTTGGTTAAGCAGCTGCCTTCGGCTCAGGTCATGATCCCAGCATCCTGGGATCGAGTCCCACATCGGGCTCCTTGCTCAGCAGGGAGCCTGCTTCTCCCTCTGCCTCTGCCTGCCTCTCTGCCTGCCTGTGCTCTCTCTCTCTCTCTCTAACAAATAAATATAAATAAAATCTTTAAAAAAAAAAAAAAAGAAAGAAAGCACTGGGGCAAGCGTGGGATGGCCAAATGCTGGGGAGAGTTAGACCCTGGGATACCAAGGGCTGGGGAAAACATGTAAGTGGGGCACAGGATGAAAAAAAACAAAAAGTGCCCTCTCAAAACCCGGTGGGTGAACATCAGGCCCAGAACACAAAACCATTCCTCTTGTGGTGCGTCATTAGTACCTTCTACTGACAAACCTTAACACTGCATCACCTGGCAAAGGAAAACCATTAAAGAACCAACCATATCCTTGGTGAGTTCCTCTAGTTTGATGGCTATAAATACCATCTACATACTGACAACTCTGGAATTTGTATTTCCAGCCCACACCCCTACCCTAAACCCCTGATGTGCAGATCCAGCTCCTACTTGATGTCACACTTCGTTCGTTGTCTGTCTACTGGAAACTGAAACTTAACAGGCTCTAAACTGACCACAGCTCACCCCTTCCTCAAAACGAAATGACCAGTGTTGCTATGAACCTAAAACTGCCCTAAAAATGACTATCTCCACCCCCCGCTCAAAATACAGTTTAAAAAAAAAAAAAAAAAAAAAAAAAAAGGAAGAGATAGGGAACGGGGAGGGAAAACTACCCCACTCATCTTTACCTCCAACTAGGGAATTGCAAGACTATCTCATCAGTTCCTCAGACCCAGTGCTCTGGTGACATCTCTTTCTCTCAGAGCCCACATCTTATTCCTCAGGTTCTATGTGTGAAATACATGCAGACTAATCACTTGTCAGCACAGCCATGCCCATCACCTGGGTCCAAGCTCTCACTGTCTTCACCTTGCGACTGTTGCAATAGCCATAAAACAGCAACTAGAGCCATCTTTTTCTAAAGCCTGAGTGAGATTTGTGTCATGGCCCTGCTGATGCCTCTGCAACAGTTCTCCAATTCCTTCCAGTAACAGCCAGTCTTTAAAGGCCTGCAAAGCCCTCCAGGTTCCTGCCCCCTTATACTCCCCAAATCTCCTACTTCTCTCTCCCTCCTCCACTCTGCACCAGTGATGTCAGCCTCCTCCCTGTTGCTTGAACATTCTAGGCAGGTCTTTGAACTGTCCTATCTCTCTGCCTGGAACTTTCTTCCCTGACAGTGGCATGGCTTGCTTGCTCCTTCACTTCCTTCAGGGCATATCTAGCTCAAATACAACCTTCTGAAGGTGGCCTGCCCTCATCATCCTATTTAGAATTATAATGTGACCTCCCCTCCACCATGGCACTCCTCATTTCCTTGAGCTGCTTTACTTTTTCTCACAGCCCATACATTTTGCACACTATATAATTTAGCATAATTGACAATTCTCCCCAGTTGTACTCCTATTTAGGGCAAAGCTTTTTGTCTGTTTTGTTCACTGCTGAGTCTCCAGTGCCTAAAACTCTATCTGGCATATAGACGATGTATAGATAAATACATATGAAAATACCTATTAAGTATGGCTAAATATTTAAAAATACACAATAAATGGTTACACAAATGAATTCTATGAAAAAATGTCATTCGATATAGTGTAAACATATTTCATGACATTCACATTCTTTAAATGGAGTAGGTTATGCATGATACACTATGTGGGGAATCTTCATTTAGTAACGACATCCCAATTGCACCTGGGGATGAATGGGACATCCCACCACTAATACCTGTAACTTCTAAAAAGATGTGTATTTCACAAATTGTTTGTGCCACACTGTCTTGAGTGAATTAAAGAACGAATCAGAATTCTTTGTGGGATTTAGTCTTGTCACCCTATCCTCCAGGGTCCCTTTTCAGTGTCTTCACTCCTTTCTAAAGAAGTTTTCTTAGTAAACCTGGAATGATGGAAATTTGAAGAATCAGAACCCAGGATAGAAGGCAATTTCACACTACACCATTACATGCCATTATTCTGGAGGTTGGATTTCCCCTACACTTCAGAACCCAAACCCCAATTCTCTTCCAACATCTAGGCAAACTCTCTCAAAGCCAGGCCCTCTCCTCCTCCCCGCCTTGTTTTAGCCTCATTCACTCCTAGATAGCAACTATGCTCTGTAGTTCTTTTGCTTGTCTAGTTCAGGGGAAGCAAGGGAGCTGTAAGAGGTAGGAATCAAGGGGGCTGTCAGAGGTGGTACCCTAAAAAAGGAGGCAACTCACAACCAGACCGGGAGGGAAGCCAGACAACCCAAAGGCACAGAACTTGAACTACTGCAGTTGATGCCCACGGACCGAGAGTTGTTAGAGACAGATTAGGTTATGTATGCACCCACCTCTTTTCAAAAAGCTGTAGACGTGTATCAGTTGCAGAAAGCTGACATCTGAAATTATAAAAAGAATATAAATTATGTAAATCTCTGGTTACACTAAATATTACATTTCTGTATATATGCAGACATCTTTATGTTTATCTGTTTCTAGTGGGTTTGTTTGTTTTAACCAAAGAGGGGAGTTATTTACATTGTTATATCTGACAATGACACACTTCACCATGGGGAATTAACTTATAAATACAACTTTATTTCTTAGTCAACAAATTTTCTAGAGTTCCATCTATGTAGGCTCGCATGTACCTGTACATTTTTTGCCTAACATAGAATTTTGTTAATATTTAATAATACACTGTTTCTTAGCAAAGGTAGTGAAATAAATAGAACAAGTTTAACTGACTTTATTATTTTATCTTATTGTTTTCCCATTTGATAAACTATATATCTAGTAATTTAGAACAGAAATTATCAATCTACATATCAGCTATGTACTACTCCAAAGATCTGGTGTCACTCACCATGCATACAAAACTGTGCACACCCATGTGCACACATACATCCTTATTCATATGCACACATACATGTGCAGACCATTTGCACAAAACTGGATTTCAACAATGTGATTGGATTGTTACTGTTTTAGTAAACTCACTTTTTGGTCATATTAACTGCAAAAAAAGAAGTAGGAAAAATGGGCCTTTTAAGGAAGGGCTGCAAGAATTTAGATAAACATTATATTTCAAGAAGTTACACTAGCTCAAAAGAGAGAGAATAGTATGAACGAGTTTAGTTTATAAATCCAAGTTTCTAGACCATAAATTCAGTTGATTAGAGCACGATGTGTTTAATAAGGCTAATGCAACAGCTTGGGTTAATATGAGGGTCTATTAACTATACAGAAGGGGCTATGTATTGTATTGTTAATTAGAGGGTTGGAATGGGAATGAAGTTAGCATTTGAGAACTAAGTTAACAGGCAGGTAAGAGCTGTTACAGTGAGAGCATGTCACCAGCTAGTCCTTTGGTAAATTCAAGCTCCAAATCTAAGAGAAGCTACAGAGGAAAAATCTCCCTCGGGAGCAGTAATGCTGTTTGTCATCCAGATCTACCACTGAATTCATAGTTGAGGCCAATGGAGAAGTAAAAGTTATAAAGACAAGTGGACACTGATCGGCTGTGTATCCAGCACTTGGGCTGAAACAGCAGTAACTGTGGCCAGGGTCCTAAGCACAACAGCAATATCGAGGAATCTCCAAAATGCACCTTCAGGGACCATAGTACAAGCTAGAAGGGGGCCCTCCCTCTTTTACCAACCTTGTGAATGAGGTTTGCCTGGGGTTGAGCTTTGCCTGGGGTTGAGCTTGTGGATCTCCTTACACACTTGGCTCTTACTTACTCTACACACCAAACTGATGGAGCAATTTTTAGGAGTCTCAACTTTTTCAAGAATGAGAAAAAAACAATTAAAAACATGTATTTTGCTAAATTAATGGTACAGTAAGAGAATATGGATGATTCTATAAAGCTCATTACTGAGAAATAATCCAAAAGTCAGATTTGGCTATTAGGGAATTGGGAATATCATGTTCTTAAAGGAGCCCCCTCATGTCAGATTAAGTGGATGACTGTCAAACAAAAGCCTAAATTTCACTGGAAACACTTGACATCATTTGGATCACACTGATAATAGCGGAGACTATGGCTTATACTTTATGATCTCACAAAGTTGGTAGCACAAACATACGAATTTTTGTTACCCAGATCTCATTAAACTGCGTCACAACCAGTGGTTCTTAGACTAGTGTCATAAAGGTAACTGAAATTTGAATATCTGGGTTTCTGGATTCAGTTGCTCCCCATGGGAATGCCTGATTATAACTGTAAGACCACAGGTTACTCTTTGACTATGAGGGCACTCATCCCCCCTCCCTCATTTAAGAGGATCCACTAATGACAACTGGTGGGTTATGATTAATACTGTTATCTGATTAATACTAACTGGCCCACGCTGGAATCAAAATTCTTGATCAACATATTGTTTAACCAGCTGAGGTGTAGTAAATACATGTAAGGGGCTAAAGAAAATCTCACAACTTGCATATCAAATGAATGTTCTGTCAAATCAGGCATTTATATGCTTTAATGACTATCATCAAAAGCAATGGTTCCCAAATTTAGCTGAACAAAAGAAGTACCTCTGACCTACTACGTAAAAATCTACAAGAGGCATTAGTTTTGCTTTAAAGCTTCCCTAGAAAACCCTGGTGTGTAATTAGGTTTTAAAATGCCAGTGCACTTGTTGAACTGCTTTGAGAATAGTTTTTTTTAAATTCTGTAGTACACCTGTATAACCTTAATGACTACAACCCTCTGGTTCTTTGAGAGTGGACTGCATTATTTTTTAATTAGCTCAAGTCAGTTCGGTGAATATGGATGCCTTATTACAAATTTGGATAATACCAATTTTTGTTAAAAAAAGAAGCATTAAGAATACTTAGTATTGCAAAATGCATTTGCACACAAACATGAGAGCATGTGTGAACATAGTGTGCCTAGGTTTTCTTAACTTTGAAGGCCATTCCACTCCCTTTTCCTTCTTCATTTAGATGTGTAAGAGAATAGGTTTTCAACAAGACTATTTTAGTTACATACCCTGGTTGCCTATTGCTTCAGCTATACTGGAACAAAATGCAGATTCTGTCCTTTTCCCCACTGGATTCCATGCCCTTCTGCTAAGTTTTCTGTCTCTTTTGGCCTACAAACCCATTCCATTTAAAATCTGGACTAGTGGTTATTTTTTAATAGAGGATAGCATCAATATGGGAAATAACATTTAGGATGAATTCTAATTCTACAGATACTGATATTGGACATCAGTTATATAAACTTATTATAAACACAATAATTTGAATATACCATATATAACAATACACACAGCTACTATTACCAATTTTTCTCTTGTGCACAATCTATAAGTTTTACAGTATCAAACTCTCCAAGGAATACTTTCTAATAAATCAACAGAAACTTCCACCAAAATACATACAAAAAATCTACCCTGATTCAAATTCAATTTATAAAATTCCGTCCACATTTGACCAAAATCAGTCAGTCACTGGGGACACATTAACTCGTTAAAAGCATAGGGTTTCAAATCAGACAGATTTAGGCCCAAATCCCCACACCCTATTAACTATTCATAGGCCCTTGAGTAAGTTTTTGTATCATTAAGTCTGAGTTTTTTTCATAGGATGTTGAGTCGAGAGCTTTAAAATCAGCATTAAATATCATCTGAACAACTGAGTGGTTGGTCTACATTTTCCACTTTTTACCTAGTTGCAAACCAAAGACCAAATTATTTCCATTTATGAAAGTAAAACACGTAATGCTTACACCATATTATTTGTCATACCTCCAATAACGCAGTACACATCTTAACTTCTGAAGCTGAATCCTTTAAAACTTCCTGCTAAGACATCTGCTGATGACAAGTGCATTCATCTGATACTTCCAGAGCGCCTACACCCACCACATGCCAGACACTGTGCTGAGGCACTGAAGTACAACTGCAGAAAAGAATTTTGAGACTTCAAATTTTAATTTTCCCACACCGTAAGAATTTAGTACAGTTTTATTTGGACTGTACTGTTATCCCAACTATTCAAATTTAACAATTTGTTACTAAAAAATATGCAAGATTGTTTTGAGCTCCTCCCATAGAATTACTAGGCCATGTCTGCATGATTCATTCATTGGAGGGTCAATTTAGGCCCTAATATGAGGATCAAACACTTCAGTGACACAATTGCAAATTTGCTATTTCTAAAATTTATCAAGGACTTTTCAAGACTTTCCAGCTATTCAGGTTCTCCTGAGGGCTAACTTCATGATCCATCTCTGCACTGTTCCCTGTTAAATTCACTGTCACTATTTCATCTCCTCAAACTTCTGGCTAGATACTGGATTTGGTACAAGGCATGCAAAGGAGAAAATGTCTTTTAGAATTCAAGATTTGAACTTAAATTCCATTTAAGCATCTATCCATGCAGCCCACTGGAGTATGTAAAACTTGCACTAAGCTTCCAGAATAGCAAGGATTGCCTTCCGTTTCCCTTCCTACCCAAAACTGATGACCAGTAAGATGAAATATCTCAAGTTCCATACCAAGATGTATTTAGTTTGTTAATTAAGAATATTTTGCCATGTCCTCTAACTTTCCTTCCTGTGAATGAGATATGGAGTGAAATAATGAATTTATAAACAGAAAGTCACACCATCTCAGGAGTTAGAACAGAGTATCAAACCCAGGCCCAACCGCTTGGCTCTGCCATTTCCTAGCAGTACCCTTAGGCAACATTGACATAGACAATCCCCATTTTACAAAGCTCATGTGATGACTAATTAATGCACATGAAACACTCAGAACAGTGTCTGGCACATGGTATTAAGGACGTAAATGTTGTTATTAACTGTTTACTTAACACTTCTATTTATCCCTGCTTTGGGGAATAGAATTTCAATTCATAATTTTGCTGACCTGAAATGTTTTAATGTTCATATCCATGGAGTACAAAACACCTACTGACTATATGCATCATATAGTAAAATATATGATTTTCAATTTTCATTATCTAACAGTTGGAGACAAACTAATAGCAGTAAAAGCCAGATAGCTTATATAAAATTAGGCTATAAAAATTGAGTCTCAAGTTATAGTAGATAGGCAAAAATAAAACCTGTACACTAGTCAGCTATTCAAAATAAGTATCTAAAAATGTAACAAAAATAGCATCATCTGGATTTAACATTTTGAAACTATTTTCCAAACTGAGGAACTAAATAATATTTAGAAACCCCAGATGATGCCAATGTAGTAGTTTTCTGGGGATGCAGGCATAATCTTAAGATCACTCACTGGTTGTCTCCTAAGCCTTTCTTGATACCTAACATACACACTGGGGGAATGGAATATCAAAGGTGCTTTACTAGGACAAGGATTCTTATGGAGAAGGTCTATAAGCATCCGGGGGTTTGGGAGCTGTACATGTCTAGATATACAATGCTACACATGTGATTTTAATACATCCTTTGGAGAGACATGTGTTCCTTCCCCCATCCCCTTTTAAAATTCACTGACATAAAGAATCCTTGTATTCACAACCACATTTTATTTTGTGAGGCTGTGTTCCCTAATTGCAATGAATTTTCAATCTTTAAATAATATAACTATATAACAATTCAAAATAAACACTGTCCTGGATTTGAAAATGATAGCAGAGAATTACAACTTAACAAGTGAACAAAGATTACATCATTTTTGCAGTTAGAAAACTATGTATCCACCCTCAAAATTCTTCAAGTAAGTCATCAAAATTTATTCACATCAACAGGATTAAATGATTAGGATGTATTATTCTTTGAAATTAAGACATTTAAAAACTGAGAAAAACAGCATGAATGACCACTTGCTGAAAAGAAAGCAATGTCAACACGTACCATTATGAGCCTAATGAGCTAAAATAATAATTAAGAGTTAAAACATGTAACTGTGTTAGGTGACCCAGTTTTGTTTTTCACTGCAGTATCATTCTCTGGCCATTCAACCCAACTGGAGTTCAGAAACGTGTTTCAATGTATTTACCAGCATTTAAAAGCATAATAAACATGAACCTATACTCCCAAACTAGCATCTCAAAGCTCTAGATCTAGATCTGATTTGTAACACCACACTTGAGACAAAATACAAATTTAACTTTACTGATTTTTAGTGGTTTAAAGTAGCACTTAAATCTGCGTTTACTGAGATATCATATGAAGTTTTTACACCTTTCATATTTATTAACTCAACAATCTGAATTGTTCTATTCCCCAAGCTGTCATAATTATTTAATTGGGGACTGAGAGCAACAAAACACCTGTGCCACCTAAACTACCAGTATCTTCCTATAGACAAACACCCTCCCATTACAGAAATCCAATTATGAAAATCAGAAGAGTGGAACCCTTCGGCTCACCATTCTACACCTGCCCTACTAGTGCTCAAGTATGGTAAAAGTATCCTGAGAATAATGTTCATGATAGTTTTCATCTGCATCTTAATTGCATCATGTAAAAGTGGAAAATGTAGAGATTAAGAGCATAAGGCTTATAATTCTACAGTACAAATGGAGACAAAATTAAATGCAGTAAGAGAATATTTGCCAAGCTTAAAAGGAAAATTATAACCCAAGAGACGCATGGGGGAAAACCTTTACGTGGAGTTTTTAATCCATTTTAGAATTCAGTTGTTGTAACTTGACCATAAATTTAAACAGAAACCATCTTCTGAGACATACATTCTAATATGTGTATCAACAGTACTGATAGTCAACCAAGAGTTGGTTATTTCAACTCATTAGTAACATTCCACTTTTCTATCCAACATTAACCTATAGTGGTTTGCCCCAATTACAAGGCTGAAACGCTGTCTTATGAAAACAAAATGAAACAAAATTAAATAAAATTGAACATAAAAATGCTCTGAAGTTAAAGCAAACTATAATCCTTGGTGGATCAATCATGTAAAAAACATTGGTGAAAGTTGGAAGCACAGGATAACTGACATGAATCTTCAGCACAAAGTACATCTTTGAAAACATGAAACGATGACTCTTTGGAGGACAACAGCTAAATACCCAAGAATCATCAGGTTTGAAAAATATTGCTTAATCACTTCCCAAAACACAGCTGCAAGAACTGAAGATCTCGTTAAAAAATATCAAGGTAATCATATTTATTGCATCTTTAGAATGCATTTTAAACAGAAAATTAACAGTGCACCCCAGCTTCACCAAAATATATATTTAAGAGAGGGGCAACCTAAGATATTTATAAACAAAGTATTGGCTGTATGTGCTTTTCAAGGATCTGAATTAAATACAACCAGCTGCCAACTTTGTGCTCTGACATACTTGAATCAGTGGGTGTGTGTATACTAAATCATTTATTTTTGTCTATAATAAATGAAATAAAAACACTGCCCTATACAATCCACTATTAGCAGTGCGTACAACAGCAAAAAATTATTATACAATTTATACATACTAAAATATTTTCTCTCTCTAGAGATAACATAAAACAAAACCCAATCATTAGAGGACTTAATTTGGGAATCTCAAGATACAATAGGGGTAAAACCAAATCAGGGAGTGTATAGAGCCCAAAATAAAGGTTCCTGGTCATAAGGCTAGAAGATTTGTAAGTGCATATGGTAGAATAAAGCATGCTCATCAAATGTATGCTTGGGTCTGTGTATATTTATCAAACCTTTAAATTAAACAAGACTAGCTAAAGAAGTGTCTTAAGCACAGCAAGATAACTGGGAACTGTGTCATTTCTTTTACCATTTTTGTTACCCAACTTATACAATGCGCAAAGTGCTAAGCAACACTACAAAAACACATTTACATCAACACTGAAGACCTGGGGAAATGAAATCCAACAATTTTATTTTAATGAGCTGTATTTTCTAAATTTTTGTTTTATTTTTTCCTGTTTTCATACAGTATTGAAAACAAAACGCGGCACATTCACATTTTCCCGAGGAACTGTAAAGATGATCTCTACAGGGATAAACGTTGTAAAGCCTGAAGCTCAATCAACTGATGTTGAAAACTCTCAAAGGGAGTAAAGGCTTGATCTGAATGGTCTAGAACATGTACTGTAATTTAATAGAAGAGATGGTCGTCTTAATATTTAATGATTTAAAAGAACTTCTCAGTCCATGCGGAAGAGTACAGTCCAAGAATAAATCAAATTTCTGAACGCATTTTATGCTACATATGTGTATACTTTGCGATCCTCAGGTGTTCGTGCCAAATATTCTCTCTCAATAAGTCCTTCAATACGTTTCTTAATAACAACTGGACTTGGTAAGAATCGAGCCTTCAATTGCTGAGTTACCTAAAAGAGAAAGTAAAAAAAAAACTAATTCCTACCAGAAAATTTTTAAAATGTATAACATTTCCACATAAACACACAAAAATTCTTACCTTTGAAAAGAAGTGATGTGTCATTTTAAGATTCAGATCAAATTCTACTAATCAGATTACCAAACTCAAAAATTTAACTTTAAGAAGGTTTTATTTGAAAATGTAATATATGGGTTAGAACATGCCTCCTTCACATGAGAATATGAATGCTGAAGTGGGTCAGTAGCTGAATTAGTTGGACTATATGAATGCATTAACACATTATGGTTTAACGATTCTGATGGTCTAAATGCACTAACCTCTCGGTTACTCTCCCAATGCACAGAATAAGAGCATAGACTCTGCACCCCAGAGTATCTAGATTTAAATCCTAGCTCTCCCACTTATGAGCACTGGGCCCTTGAGAAAGTAAAGTCATTGCATATGCTAAATGAATTAATGGTGCTTCCTGGTCTTGGTAAGTGCTACTGTTGTCATTCTTTTCTCCAGCTGTTGTCAGGATTCTAGGTACTGTGACATTGGTAAAAATCAAATGGTAACTACAGCAGCAGCTGAAGTCTGACTGTGCATTGTGTATAAGTCACTCTGTATGTATTAATTTATTTAGTGCTCTTAAACCTGCAAAGTGGGTTGTCTTTTACAAATGAGGAAAACAGCCAGACAGTAAGACTGACATGCATGCATTATAGTAAACAGAGCCAGTAGTCAAGAGATGAAAACCAAACCCCTCTGCCCCCAAAGTTCATGTTTTCCCCACTGACCCATCGTGCATCTCTTGCAGAACACCCATGCATCCAAAAGTCAGCTTTCCTTTTACTTCTATTGGATAGTTCATTTCCCAGGGCCACAACGGATTGGCAATTCTTTGAAATGTGATCTTCAGTACTTCTGCCTCTAGCTAAAAATCTATCTTCCTTCTGGTATTATCCCTCCAGTATCAACAAACTTGTTCTCAACCCATGTGAGATCTCTCATCCTCTGACCCTTTCTTCTAAGCTACTAACAATTTCTTCTGACCTACCTTCTTGACGGGGTCTAGACTGCAGGCAATCACTTTCAGCTACACTCTCAACAGTACCCTCAACTCCCAGATTCCTTTGGTATTCTTCAACAAAAATCTGCTTCACATTTACATCATTCAAAATCTACTACTTGGGTTCCTTGCTGAGTAAAGTCATCATTTTTACACCTTTGGGGCAGACCGGAGGCAACAAGATGCAGCCCGCAGGCCAAATAGCCCTGCGACCTATTTTGTAAATCCTTACTGGAACACAGCCACACTCCTTTGTTATTGGTGGCTGCTTTCACACTACAACTGGCATTATACCATCTCTGGTACACACCAATAACACAAACTTCATGTGTTCAAGTTCAGCAAGTTCCTGAGCACCATCACCTCACATCCTGTTTCAGTCTGCAATTCCTCACATTCCCACCAATGTACACATACGCATTTATTCACATTTGTATCCACCCTTGTTTAGCACACCCCCTGCACCCTGCCCTGGGTTCTCGAGAGAGGCATAGTCAGCACTATCCTTGTCAACATGTCTACCACCTACCTGTGTTCGCTACTAAGTCCTCTCACCTTTCAACTGTCCCTCATCAACCCCATTTTCTTTCAAGTATTCCTTCTTTATTCCTAGGACATAAACATGAGTATCTTCCCATCAGAAATACAAATCCAGGACACCCCAACTTAACACTCAGTCGCCTAGTATTGTCCTCTGCCCCTTCCCAGGAGCCAGCATCTCAAAGGACAAGGCCCCTTCTTGGTGCTTTCAGCTCTACTTCCTTCTGGAGGCACTGCCATCAATGTCACTCTACCAGAGCCATGAAAATGGTTGAGAAAACTGAGTTACCTAATTAGCAACATGGCATTAGTTTTGAAATGACTGACCAATCACTCATATAATTCTTTTTCTCTGCCAATGTGATATAGAAGTCAGCTTGTACAAAATACCACAAATGCAGAACATAGCAGCACACTGCCCCTCCCTCCCTCCATTTAGCCTCCAAATCAGAAAACTGAGTCCTTGACTCCCTTCGTTTCCCATGACCAATAAGTCCTGTCGGTTCTACTTCCATTCATCTTCACTTAGTTTTCTATTCTCTACCAATACTTTATTCAGCCCTAATCATTTCTTACCTATTCCAATGGCAACACTGATTTTTAAAAATAATGGTAGCTTGTTTAATACAAAAATATTAAGTAGTAGGGTAAATTTTTTATTCTTCCTGTGACATTCTATTATTTTTTACAAATATATTAGTTCTTAAAGTATGCATGTACTGATGTGTTTAATTATCAAGTAACTGCCATACTTTTAATGATAAATGTTACCTGACTCTGGTTTCCTAATTTTAAAATTATATTTTAAACAACTTGAATATAGTAATTTCCTAAATGTGAACTGTTAATATTATTTTGCTTTTCCTACATTAATCTAGTCTTGAAGCACCCTCACCTCTGCTACTAATACATTGTGCTGCATCTTCTTTCTGGATTTCATTATCCGCACAATAGCAGCTTCGATCTCATGTTTTCTGTCATCGTCTACTTTCTGCCTTGTTTCTTTCCTTTCTGGGTCAGATTCACCTTGTTTGGCAGCAACTAAAAGAGAAAGACACTTACCATGTAATTACCATTAATAAAAAAATACAGCTTATAAATGAACAATATAATTTAGAAAATTATCCACAAAGAAAAACCAATTTCAACATGAGTATACATTATTTCAAGTAAACATTCAAAAGGTGCCTAATTCAACAAATATTTTAAATATTTAAACACTTAATAATCATGGATATAAAAATCTTGCAATTCTAACTTATTCTTTTTAAATATTAGGAATTTAATTTTATAGAGACAATAAAACCAATTTTATTTTTATAAAACAGAAGGATTCCTCTTCTGGAAGAAAAATGATAGCTTGATATATTTAATAGAAAAATTACCAGAAAATAATTTTCACTGCAGGGCCAACTAGTATTTTACTAACATCACCCCAAGATACTTTAAGAGAAGGAAAGTTATGTGTTGGCAAGATGCAGTTAGCTCAACAAACAGAAAGTACCACTAAGATGTCACTTAAAGGAGTAAGTAATTTATCTGTACTTGTCACAGACTACCTAAAAATTTCTTACCATGTATCTTATTAATTTTTTCCCATCACAATCTCATTATCACTAATGCATACTCTATTCCAATCTTCTGGAGAAGAGAAGTCTTATCTGTTAATCCCTACTGTCTTCAAGGCAATTGCTCAGGGATTAAATATTGAAGTCCCTTTCTTTTACAGCTCTGCTCTAACTGAAGTAAGAGAAAGAAAAATGGCAACTGATTTTTCATTTGGTCATCAATAAGAGATAGATATGAAATTTCTGGAAGCAGAAACTGGATATTACAAAGAAGCACATAAGACATTGCTGACTTAGGCACAGGCATACCCGCAAGACACCAGACTGTACAATTTAGCAGAACATCATTCTGGTGTGCATATCTATTCAGGTGTTTCTCATTAGAACCCCTTGGTTAAGAAATCTATTTTCAGGGGCGCCTTGGTGTCTCAGTGGGTTAAAGCCTCTGCCTTCGGCTCAGGTCATGATCCCAGGGTCCTGGGATTGAGCCCCACATCAGGCTCCCTGCTCAGCAGGGAGCCTGCTTCCCCCTCTCTCTGTCTGCCTCTCTGCCTACTTGTGATTTCTGTCAAATAAATAAATAAATAAAATCTTAAAAAAAATTCTATTTTCAGTATCTTTTCCCAAGTTAAAGATAATATCTTAACAAAAAAGAGTAAAATTAGATTAAGATGACCTACTAAAAAAGAATAAATAATGCTTATCCTCAAAAAAGTCAATGTCATTAAAAAAAAAAAAAAGAGGTACTGGTTTAGAGTAAACAGTAATTAATAAGGACATAAAAATCAATGTAATGAGGATACCATGACTGAATCCTGGATTTAAAAAGTAAGATATGAAAGAAAATTTTTTTTACAATTTACTTATTTTAAAGAGAGAGTGAGAGTGTGTGAGTGAGTGTGGGTGGGGGACAGATGGAAAAGACAGAATCTCAAGCAGACTCCCTGCTAAGCACAGAGCCTAACTCAGGGCTTGATGCCATGATTCTGAGATCATGACTAGAGCTGAAATCAAGAGTTAGATGGTTAACCAACTGAGCCACCCAGGTGGCCCTGAAAGGCATTTTTGAGACAACTGTGGACAAATAAATATGGGTGGTACACAAGTGTTTATTTATGCAAATAAATATGTATGGAATTATTAATTTTCTTGGGTATGATACAGTATTACAATTATTTTAGAATATATATTAGCCTAAAGAAATAAATGTATACTGAAGTATTTGGGGCGGGGAGAAGCGTGATGTTTGCTGAATAACATGCTGTAGCAAATATATACATATATGGAGGAAAGGGGGAAGGTAGAGTCAAAGGCACCAGAGCAAATGGGGCAAAAAGTTTAATGACTCATAAATACTGGTGATGGCCGTATACCTCCATCCATTATAGTGTTTCTCACTTATTCTATGGATTTGAAAATATTTAAAATGAAATGTTGGAGGAAGAAATAGTTTTTTAAAACAATCTATTTTATTCTGTTGGATTTCGCCACCTAAAGAGGTATATTCCAAAATAAATGGGAAGACTATGGTGATACCACTGAATTTTAATGTTTTGTAAAATGTGAGGGCAGGAGCTCACTCTCAGAGCCTCACACCATACCCTTCCCTTAAGAAGAAGGTAACAGAGGCATCTGCTTGTGTAATGGGGTACATATGTATCTGGCTGTTATCCAGGAAAGGGCAAGGGAAACGTGACTGGTGGTGGTGAGGACTATGAACTATGGAAACTGCTGTAGATTACAACGAATCTTTTCAAAGGTTGTGTTATTTGATTAATACTTATAGCTTCTTTGAACTTCTATTAATGACTACATAAAAGGCAGAATCAGATTAAAGACAGAAGAGTCTTTGCATCTTTGACTATGAGCCAAAAGGCAAGGATGTATTTTGACAACTTAAAACCTATGTGGTCACAATACTTATCACCAGGAAGAAATTTTTAACTTATACAAAATATTTTTTTTTCTTTTAACATCTTTATTGGCCAGTTATTTTTTTATACAATTGTACTATGTTTAGGTCCTTGGCCTAATTTTCTGTTGGATTTTTTAGTTTATTGAATATTAGGACCATTTGTCAAATGTTGGGATTTTTTAAAATTTTTTTGTTTTTTGTTTTGTAGCATACACTATATCTTACTTCATATCAGCTCTTAATTTACAGGTAGATTTCTTTTTTTGTTTTTTTTTCTTTGATTCTTTTTTATTTAAGCTTTTTTATTTAAACATATTTTTAAGTGATGATAATAATCTAAGTAATATTTCAAAATGAAAACATTATTTCTTCACAGAATCTTATAGCTGAAAAGAACTTTAAAGACATAATCTAGTTAAATTCCTTATCATATACAACTATATTCCCATTTTAATTAGATTTAAAGTACTATACACACACACTTAACATAAAAAAAATTTTTTTTTTAACTTGAGAGAGCAAGCAAACGAGAGTGAAAGTGGGAGGGGGGCAGAGGGAGGAGGGCGAGAGAATCCCAAGCAGGCTCCAAGCCTAGCATAGAGCCTCAGGCCTTGATCTCACAACTCTGGGATCATGACCTGAGCCAAACTGAGAGCTGGACACTTAATTAACAGGCCACCCAGGTGCCCCTAAAAAATTCTATTTTAATCAGATCTAAGATACTACACAAAGACCACCACCACCCAAAATTAAAAGTCCATGAAGAGAAGACTATTTTTTTTGATAACAATAATATTATCTGAAACTACTACTGCTGGACATGATGGAATCTGGGATTACAGAGTTACACTTAGTTAGGCTAAAGCAGGGTGAGGTTTGGTAATTCAGATATATGTACATCACCGCACATCTTCCTTTAAATCTAGGATACAAACAAGTCCTGAAATCCAGAACCTGTATCTGCCCTAAACTATAAAAAGTCTTATGTTTCACACTGGGGAAAACAAGGTATTTTATTCCATGAGTCTCTTTAGCGTAGTTCTATTTTATTTTCAATTTACATCTGTGTCCAAACATGGGGCCATTTTGATGATGAAGATACAATGATATGGTCTGCAACTATGGGGCAAAGTAGGCAATGCTTTAAAAAAGACACCACTCTGCTTCAGAGGGCATACAAATCCAAATCAGGGTCAAAAAGGTCAGCAGAACGATGTAGGTAATATTTTGAATGAACATTATCTGGCAATCAATTACATATTTGACATAATAAAATAATTTTTAAAAAGACTTCATCTTTTTATTAGTGTAAAATGTGAACACAATTTTTTAAAAATCAAAAGAACTGCAATCTTTTAAGAACTTATTTTAAAATACTATTTTAATACACAGACTACATGCATAGCTGTGATGGATGAAGTCAGCCCTGGGAAGTTTATCTAACACTAAATTTGAAATCAGGGAGCAAACTATATTAGAATTTTAAACATTTGCAAAGGTAAGTTGCCTTTTCCCCCTTAAATACACCAAAAACATACTTTATACATTATGGTAAATGTGTAATAAACAGGATGTTCATTATTAATTAAAAGTAAAAAAAAAAGGTAAAAACATACTAAAAATCATTCACAATAGGATCATTTCTATGTTTTTAAAGTAGAGAGATAATATGGGTTTCAAGGGGGACGCCTGGGTGGCTCAGTTGGTTAAGCAGCTGCCTCCGGCTCAGGTCATGATCCCAGAGTCCTGGGATCGAGTCCCACATTGGGCTCCTTGCTTGGCAGGGAATCTGCTTCTCCCTCTGCCTGCCTCTCTGTCTGCCTGTGCTCGTTCGCTCTCTCTCCCTCTCTCTCTGACAAATAAATAAATAAAAATCTTTCAAAAAAAAAAA
>ML107390.1:84277-98066 GCA_003697995.1 Taxidea taxus jeffersonii | reverse complement strand
TCCTTTTTCTTCTTCTTCTTTTTTCTTTTCTTTTTGAGAAAGAGAGAGAAAGGTGGGGGTGGGGGTAGAGGCAGAGGGAGTGGAAATCTTAAGCAGACTCCACACCCAGCTTGGAGTGTCATGTGAAGCTTGATCTCAGGACCCTGAGATCATGACCTGAGCTGAAGTCAAGAGTCAGATGCTCAACCCACTGAGCCATCCAGGTGTCCCTATACTTGCAAGCATCTAATTACTAGGTTATGGGTATTGATTTTATTTAAGAAAAAAATAAATGAAATCCAACTTCAATGTCATTGAAGTAAGTTTACTTATACCTCTTTAAAAACTGAGATAGCCACTTATTTAAAGGGAATTAAATGTATATTTCTATATTAATTAAAAATATATGACAGAAAATTTGGTGAGTTAATTATAATTAATTAACAAATATCTGGAAGAGATTTACATACATTTCTAAGTAAGTAGCAAAACACTGCATATTTATTTATTTTTCATTGCATATTTAAAATACCTCATGAATGTTGGTTCTTTCTTGGAAAGAAGGTTGAGCAGAATAGATGAAAGAGATTGAAATGTAAACTACATTCTCTGCACTGTGCTGTGCACATAGTAGTGACATCTCAACAGTCAACGCCAATGATTATGCTAAGAGAGCAAAGCAATAGAGCAGAAAATACCAAACTGCAAATAATACAAATATCATTTGGAATGCATGTGTTGCTTTCTATTTGATTATAAATACTCTTGATATTTTGGAATTTATAAGCAGACTTCAAACTAAATTACAAAGCCAAGGTTAATACCTAACTCAGAAGCCAATGGAGAGCTTTCCAGATTCTTCATTCACTACCTGGATCATTCCCTCTTCCTTCTCTGTGCCCATTCCATCCCAAGCTACACAGACAAGGTAGTCAGCTTCTCCATACGTCTTCCTAAGCTTTCAGTTCAGGGCAGAAATATAACAGCTCATTTGTGGGTTTTTTTGTTGTTGTTGTTTTTTGTTGTTGTTGTTTTTCTTATATGTTATTTTTTCTGTGATGGACAGAGAGCATGAGCAGGGGCGAGGGGCAAAGGGAGAGGGAGAGGCAAACTCCCTGATGAGCAGGGAGCCTGACACAGCGCTGGATCACAGGACCCCTGGATCACAACATGACCTGAAGGCAGCCACTTAACCGACTGAGCCATCCAGGTGGCCCTGCTCATTTGTGTTTAGAAACATATTTGCTGGTAGCTGAATTAGAGTAGCCTTCAAATATCCTTGACTATCAGCTTTTAATGGTTAACTTGTATATATATTCAGTCAGTCAACACATACAACCTTCTAGAACTAGGGAATTAATAGTTCAGTGTTTAAAAAAAAAATCCAATTTACATGTACTGAAGTCACTCTTTAAGTGACCTCAAATCTTATCTGGCACTATGGTGTGTATAAACAAATAACATCCACTGTGGTCAGATTAGTTAGGCGCTTTGTATACATCATAAAATTTCATCCTCACAGCTCTGTCTAGTAGATATTACCAAATGCAAAGGTGAAGAAATTGAGGCTTGAAGAAGTTAAATAATTTACCTAAAGTCATATAGACAGAAAATGTCAGAGATGGAATTCAAAGTCTCTCTAAAACTCAATGCTCTTTTCAACGTATAAACTGATTCCAATCGAGGATATAGGACTTACTAAATAAATTTTATCACCATACAGGCTGAGTCTCTGATAGAAACATATCTTTGAAATAAGTTGTATCATAATTATTTCATGGAACTGAGACATTTGCCTTTATATGTTGATATCTTGAAAAGGAAACTCCTAAGGATTGGGGATATACAAGCTTATTAAGTAATCAAAGCAAAGTAAGAGTTGACAAAACTTAGAAGTCTCATGTTTTTCTATATAAGCTGTGACATAAAGCTTTGCTTTACTCTATTTTCTTTTAATATTAAGGGATGGATTAGTCTTGAGTACTTTCTTCATTTAATTTACCTAACACTTTATATTTTCAGAATTTGTACTAACTGGAATTATGGTCTCTTGTCTGCATTGAACTTCAAGATCCTGAAGAGCAGAAATTCATCTTATTCTTTCTAGGACTTGAGCAGCACCCAGCATGCTATCTAACAAGTTTTGAGAACTCAATAAATCTTTGTTAAATTTAATTTTTGTATGTTTTAATTTGTTCTAAGAAGACTCTCCCATTGAAATGAAGATTAAATAGTGAAACAAAATATGAAACTTTCGAACAGGATGATTTAGTCCTACCTATAATACATACATATATTATACATAGTATAATATACTTATGTATCAGTAAGCTCATTATTTGATCCCATGTGGACATAACAACTACTAAATTGCCTAAATTACCCACTTCTTTATTTTCTTTGAAGGTATACGCAATGATAAACAGAAAATTAACTATTGTCTTCCAGCTTTTTCTATTATTGTAATATGTGGTAAATTCAAAATAATGTATGTTCATATGAGTTAAGAACCATAATGCTAAAACTAACACTTGTGAACTCATCATTAATCTAAATCTTAGAATTTATTACCATCACCTTCTCCCCTTATCTTCCCGCTAGGGGCATTATCCTGACTTTGATATTTACCATTCTTCTTGCCTCCCTTTATGTATGTATGTATTTATTTATTTATTTTGAAAGATTTTATTTATTTATTTGACAGAGAGACACCACGAGAAAGAGAACACAAGCAGGGAGAAGCAGGCTTCCCACAGATCAGGGATCCCGATGCGGGGCTTGATCCCAGGACACTGGGATCATGACCCAAGCTGAAGACAGATGCTCAATGACTGAGCCACCCAGACACCCCTCTTGCTTCCCTTTAAAAATCGTTTGAACACATATTTTTATATTGTTAAGTATCACATAGCTTAGTTTTTTATTCTATTTGAGCTTTGTAAAAATGGGATGTTTTTAAAGTGGTCCTTTACAACTTGTATTTTTCATTCCACATTATGATTCTATAATTCACTTTCTTTATTTTAGCTATAACCCACTCATACTTACACCCACTGACTAATATCCCATTGTGCAAATTATACATCTTCATCTTTTTTAACTTTAAAGCTTTTGGATTTTCTCTTTAAACCTAAGTTCTCAAAATTCTGATGAAAACCTAAAGTAGTAGGAAATATTTCTAATAAATGCATAAAATTATGTCATTGATATGTGTAAGCATACATGCAACAAATAGATACATCTCTAAGGCAATAGCCAATTCCCTCTCTAAAACCAATTAAGTCTTCTCTTTGGAGTAGCACAATTTATTAAAATAAAGTGCTCTATAATTAAAGCAACAATTATACAGAGCTTTAAAGAACAGACTTTCCAAACTAATAGTAATTATATATGTAAAGAATGTAAATTTCTGAATGAGGTTCTAGGACTCAGTATATGATTTCAAGACTCCTAAAATAGCTAATCAAATTTTCAAAGGCCATGAAAAATAAAACATCTGACCCTAACAGTCATGTCCAATTAAATATAGGAAAGAATTCATGTGAACACGGTGGTCCTAACTGTTTCTAAGCTTTGTGGAAAGTCACATGGTTACCCTTCCCACTTTCCAGAGAGAATAGTCTGAACAATTCAAGAGAACATCACTCTAATAATACTAAGAACAGAGAATTTTCATTAGTGAATCATCTCCAACCTAATTTAGATAAATTTCAAATTAGTATAATGGTTTATTTGGTTTGAAAACCTAAAATGTGCTTTGTATCAGATTAATTTTTGCAAAATGTCCCTGATATCTTTATCCAATTCATAGCTCACAATATGCACATAGCTGTACAATTTGAAGACCCTTGAACTTATAAAATTCTTAGTCTTTTAAAGCACATCAGGAGCTAACAGTATTTGCAGCTGATTTCCAAATTAGAAAGAAAAGCTCTATTGATTTTTCTGTCACTAGTCTACCCAGTCAAGAAATGAAAATGAAAACAAAAACACCTGCAAATGATCATTTTAATTGCATTTTCATGGAACTCTGATCTTTCTAAACTATGTATTCATCTAGTATACATAAAGCCAAATACAGAAGTGGAAGTTGAAAATTTCATTACTAAAATCACATGTTTAGAAATATCATATTTGTACTTTTTAAAAATCATTTTAAATAAATATGTTTGGACTCATTCAGACACAGAACACATATTCTCTATACTTCTATATTATGTTGAAGGATTGAGGCAATGGAAAGGATATGGATAATTAAATTTCATGTGGAAAATAAAAAATTAAAAAGAGGAAACATTTGGCCCAACTTTTTTTCATTTAGAAAGAAATCACTCTCTCTGAAATCCCAAGAATGTTCCTAACTAGAGAGTGGCCCAGGAGCGGTGATGTGGATACTAGGGTTAACTGCTGGGGTTGGAAGCCAGCTTCACCTGTGACTGTGGATAAGGTAATGAATCTCAGTATGCATTATCTTCCTCTTCTGAAGAATGAGAATAATTACAGTATATATTTCATTGAATGGGGGCACCTCGGCGGCTCATTGGGTTAAGCCTCTGCCTTCAGCTCAGGTCATGATCTCAGGGTCCTGGGACTGAACCCAGCATTGGGCTCTCTGCTCAGCGGGGAGCCTGCTTCCCTTCCTCTCTCTGCCTGCCTCTCTGCCTACTTGTGATCTCTGTCAACTAAATAAATAAAATCTTTAAAAAAATAAATAAAATATTTTATTGGATGATAATAAACATTAAATTGGTTAATTTATGCAAAGTGCTACAGTGATGCCTAATACATAGTGAGCACTCAAAAAAGTTTGTATTTGGAATATTCGTTTGTAATTTGTTAGCCTATTCAGTATATTCTATCTTAATTTAAAACTTTTATATGCCTTTTTAAATTTTACTTTTTTTTTTTAAAGATTTTTATTTATTTATTTGACAGAGATCACAAGTAGGCAAAAAGACAGGCAGAGGGAGAGAGGAGGAAGCAGGCTCCCTGATGAGCAGAGAGCCCGATGTGGGGCTCGATCCCAGGACCCTGAGATCATGACCTGAGCCGAAGACAGAGTCTTTAACCCACTGAACCACCCAGGCGCCCCTAAATTTTACTTTTAATATATTTTAGTATTTAAAAAAAACTTTATCAAGGGAATGATTAGAGATTGCTACTCCTTTTGTTTTACTTTTCAGACAAAAAATGTCTTCTGCTTTTTAAGTTTTCCAAGTAGTTGTCTGTACAAGAGACCATGTAAGTCTACTCTGCTTTAAAGTCTTAGAATTGAGAGTTAATTGTCCTTTTTCCCTCCCTTACTTCTCAATTTAAATTGGTACATTAGCTAATACATTTGGAACTTTGTGAAACTTAGGTCTGAGGGGACTCCTATGCATTCATTAAGGAAATGTCTATGTAATATGAATGGTATTGTTCTAGTGTTATTATCTCACTTTTCCATGCCTTGTACAATAGGACCAGTCACGTTTTTAGTTTAGTGTTGCTCCTAATGACTACAGAAGTCACAGAGAACTGAAGCACTGAAGGACAGTGAGCGGGCCTGAGACAAGGTATGGAAACACTCTTCACTTTTCTCACAAGAAGTACCAGGCTATAGCCATCTGATTATTATATGAAAACTTCCTTAACTCATTCATTGGCAAAGGACATCAGCTGAGCGACATTTTTAAAGTAAGCAACAAATGAACTTCTCTTAGCACAAAACGAGCCAGGTCCTAGAAGATGGAGAAGCAGTGTCAGGGAAAACTCATAAAGGAAATGAAACCCAGAAATGTATGTTAACGGAACAATGTGGAAAATAAAAACGATGCAATCCTTGACAAACTAAGACATCAAATCCACCAAAGACTAAATCAACATAGTATTTTTTAAACAATGGCAGAGCTGCACTTTACCAAGTAAGGCTTTTCCTTAAAACAAACAAAAATTATTTACCTAGTACACCTATTTCAAAAAATACTGACTAAACAAATAGGACATTCGAATTGCAAAAACCAGCTATTTCTCATTCCTCTCTACAATTCACCATGGTCATGTCCAGGAACACATTCATTCATGCAAATTCTGATGGGATGTGAGAAATGTACAGCTCACACAAGGGGTATTCTGGGCTACAAAACTAATAAGTGACTTCTCGCTTGAATAAGATTTTGCCTTTTTTCTTTATACATAATCTCACAAACTCCACAAAAATTTAAAATAATTTACAATAAAAGCAATAATCAATAAAACAGAGTATCTTATATAATACCTGTTTAACTAAGGATTCTATTGTTAAATACAAGCTGTCTACTCCTAATCCTGGATATAATAATCAACCCAGTATAATTTACATTGTTGTTCTTATCCTGTGTATCACCAACACAAAATTTGGTTTAAAGTATTTCAAATGAAAAAGGAAGCCTGAAAGAAAAGAAAATACTAAAGATTTTATAATGGCAAAATCTGAATTATGGTAGTGGGTTTTTTCTTTTTTTTTTTTTAAGATTTTATTTATTTATTAGACAGAGATCACAAGTAGGCAGAGAGGCAGGCTGCGGGGGGAGGGAACAGGCTCCCCTCTGAGCAGAGAGGCCATGTGGAGCTCGATCCCAGGACCCTGAGACCATGACCTGGGCTGAAGGCAGAAGCTTTAACCCACTGAGCCACCCAGGCGCCCCTGGTTTTTTCTTAATTTTCTATACTTTCCACATTCTTCTACAGTAATGTCCTAAATAAAAAAAAAAATCAAAATGTAGCTTACTGATCTGGTAACATGATTCATATCTTTCTACCTGAGTATTATTAATGACAATCCTTTGTTAAGCACAATATTTTAAATATATTTTATCTATATCTCAGGAAACTATATAAAAGGCCATGTAATATTTAGGGTGTTTCATAGATTAATGCAATTACTTGAGTGGGATCAAAGATAAATATGTAATTAATTATTACCCACTTTCCAATTTCTATGATATAGATATATAGGCTCAGTCTGTCTATAAAATAAAAGGAATACTATTTAGAGAAGTCTCTTAGTTAAACCATAAAGCTAGGCAACTTCATGGTTTGTATCTTCCTGATAACTTCCACAGAGCATTTATTATATAAGCCTATCTTCTCCCTCCCTACCTCCTCCCACACCCTCCTGTTTCACTATCTTGCCTTTTTTTTTTTAAGATTTTGTTTATTTATTTGACAGAGAAAGACAAAGCGAGAGAGGGAGGAGTGGGAGAGGGAGAGTGGGAGAAGGAGAAGCAGGCTTCCATGGAGCAGGGAGCCCTACGCGGGGCTGGACCGCAGGACTATTGTGATCATGACCTGATCTGAAGACAGATGCTTATTGACTGAGCCACACAGGCACCCCATCTTGCCTGCTTCTAAATCCAACCTAGAATATGAGGAGGCATTAAATATGATTAAAAGAAAGCCCTAAGCAAGACCAAAATTTTACTTATTAAAAACCAAGGAGAGTATCAAAGCACATGAGAAGTTTTTTTCAAGCCATAGAAAGAGTGGAGAGGAACACTCCAAAACTTACATCATAAAACATAGATATAATAAATTTAGACTGGGAAATTTGTAAGGGTACTAAACACCTCCTTTGACCATCAAAAATAACAGCGAGGTATCAAGAAAAATATCAAAATTAGAATAATATAAATTCTCTGGGTCTCTTCCAAGAAAAACCAGTTACAAAATGTATGCCTAGGGAATGGACTTAATTGCTTTTCAGTTAATCATTTGATTCTATGATGTCTACCAAAAATGATGACTTTGGATAAATGATGTTTTTAAATTTCCCTCAAAAACTCAGATTTAGGGAATCAAAGAGCCTCTCCTCATTTTTCCCTCCCTCTTTCCTACCATTCATAGTCATAGGTCTTGAAAAAGAATAGTCTACTATACCTGTGGTCTCATCTCCTACTTATCAATTCACTCTGGACTGGATCTTAACTCCCCTCCCTGCACCTCCACTGAAACTATTCTCACCAAGGTCAACAAGGAATATTCTGTGCTAAAAACAAACAAACAAACAAACACTCTTTTTCAATACCCAATGTATTTGATTTCTCTACAGGCTTTGACATGGTTGACCTCTCCTTTCCTTCTGAAAACTATCTTTTCCAGGCTCCAATCTCTTGGTTTTTTCCTATTCTGTTGTTTACTCCTTCTTAGCCTTCTTTGGGAATCTTTTCCTCTGCTTTTCCCTTGGAAACTGGGTTTTAATTTTTCGTAGTCCCCCTTCTCCTCTGTTAGCAGAATCACCTAAAGCACACAACCCTTCCTGTCAACCATACCTCACTGGCGCAGTCATCCCCCACTATAAGAAGGGCAGGCCACAAATAGGGAAGGACATGGAAAATGTAGATTGAAAAAGCCCTATGTCCTACACAGAATTGGTTTACACTCCAGAGTATCTATCTTTCCCACTTTGGGTGAGAATCTAGTAATATAATGAAAATCTTGAACTACAATGATGTCAAGTGGATTAATAACAATGGAAAGAAGGCATTACCCCATTTATTTAAAAAATTATAATTATTTGTTTTACTTTAGTGTTTCAAATCACACATTACATATGAATGTATTCACCAGACCCCAATATCCAACTGTCCTAGCACTCTCCCCACAAAAGAAACTACTGTCACTAATTGTGTATCATTTTAGTGCTCTTCAATGTAATTACAATAATACAGAAAAATACATATTGAGTTAATCAATTACATATAACATGTAATTACATATTAATTACCTTTATTGTTACATTTTTGCATAAAAATGTCATGCTTTCCATAACCTGAGATTTATTTTTCCTTATTCCATTTCAGAGATCTTTTCATTTCAGTCTATTCTTTTTTGTGCTGCATTACTATACCATGATTCATTTACTTTTCCCTAATAATGGATATTTAAGTGTTTCTAAATTTAGCTATTATAATATGTTGCAATGAATATCCTTGTTATATGGCTATTTGTACCAATGCATTTCTGTAGATCATACTCTAAGAAATATTGCTAAGCCAAAGGGAATGGATGTACTTTTTAATGCTTAATAGGTAATGCCAAATTGTCCTATAGATATGTTTTAATAATGAATATTCTCACCAACAGTAAATGAAAGTATCTATTTTCCTATATTAATTTCAATATGCTTTGCCAATAAGTAATACTTTATTATTATGTTAATTATCACAATATTACAGATGAGGAAACTAAAATTCAGAGATGCTCAGAAACTTTCCCAAGGTCACAGTGTTAGTAAGCATTAGGGCCAGGTTTCAAATGAGATTACTCAAGGTTTTTCTATTGATGTTCCTGCTTTTGAAAAAATACAAGTGGATAAGCCAGATATAGAATCTATAGGATATGCTGACTCATAATTGCCTCACTTGTCAATATGAATGTAAAGCCCATCAGAATATGTCTAGACACAAAGAAGTCTGGTCATTGAGTAGATAAATAGGACATATTTTGCCACTGAAATATCTGTGCAGCAATTATGCCATCTAAAATTATAAAGCACAATAATTGGTATAAGTAATTTGATAAAAAAATCACTGCTTACTATAATGATTTCAAACTTTTTATTATGTGGATAATATTAATTAATCTTGAAATTTTTAATTAATGGCTTATTCTAGGGAAAAAATGAAACTATCTTCAGTTCTCAGCCTCCTCACTTAGTTTTAAAAATTGTTTTAGAACAGATATCTAGAAAAGTAGTCCTCCCTATTTCATGGAATAAAAAAAAAAATCTAAAACATATTTATGTTGAATCATATATTAATACTAAAATACAGAGTGAAGTGCTTAAGAGTTTTTCCCAGATCCTTCTTTTAGTCAAGATGCTTTTTGTGACTCTGAAAAGGTTCTGAAAGTTTTGTTTACATGCTTGTCAAGGCAGTTGGTCTTTAGTCTGGGAAAACATAATTATCTCAAGACATATGGCATGCTACAATTTTTGATAAAAGAACACTCTAGAAGAAAGTTATCAAAGTTTATAAAGTATTGATGACAATAACTAGCATTTATCAAGTACCTCACTAGGCAGTGATCTAAACATCTGACATACTTTGTATCTACATTAAAATGCTGAAAAGTAGATACAGACAGTTTACAGATATAGTGAACCTGATGAAACTGGAGAGCTGACTTGTGATCTACCCTAGTTTTGGGTTTGGCAGTGGACATCTCCCATGATGCTATATTGATTAAAGATGAAGAATGAGTTATTACCAATATCATTAACTGCTGATAAATATGAGTAAGTCTTTGAGAGATAATAGTTTTCAAACAATAATTTTAGTCTTTCAGAGATGTGCTTTTGTGCTTACTTTCCGTCAATCGTGTTGGACAAGAGTACTATCAAAGAAGCAAATTTACACTTTTCCTAACATCTAGTTTACCTGTTTAAATTCATGCAATATTACACAGAGGAAAAGTCATCAAGTATATTAAAACTCATCAAGAGCAGGTTGAAAACCACTCACCAAAGTAGTTTTCTGCAAAGTCATCTTAACCTAAAAATTAATCAGTTGTCTTTTCCAACAAATTTAGTGCAATATAAGAACAGTATGGTGATCTAGAAAACTAGAAAACTTAACAGATCACTCCAAATCTCAGCAATGCAAGTAAGGATTTAAACAAAAATTAAAAACCCAAAAACTTCTTATTCCTAATGTAAATCCCATATATCTGTGAGTCATAAATTTTGACTTATCATTATAGTGATAGGCTTAAACTTGGTTGACAATTTAGAATTCCTAGGTTCATCTGATTTTTAAAAATCCACTATGGAGGAACACCTGGGTGGCTCCATCGTTAAGTGTCTGTCTTTGGCTCAGGTCATGATCCAGGGTCCTGGGATCAAGTCCTGCATTGGGCTCAGCTCAGTGAGAGGCCTACTTCTCCCTCTCCCATTCCTGCTGCTTGTGTTCCCTCTCTCGCTGTGCCTCTATCAAATAAATAAATAAAATCTTTTTAAAAATTCACTATGGAAAGATAATTGATTTTCTTGGGGAAAAAACAACTCTTTCTATGCATATATAGATAATCAATATTGACAGTTTGATAAAGAACAGAATTTAAGGAATTTTGATCTAGAATCTGCCACTATTTAATTAATTCCTAGGTCAAATTATTTCACTTCCCAGTGTTTCAGTTTCTATATTCTTAAGTGAAGATGACATTGTCTTCCAACAGTATTCTAGAAAATCAAAGAGCCAAAAATTATATATTATATAGTAAATGAATGTTTTATAAATAAGAGATTATCTATGCAATACTGAAAACTTAGAATACTCAATCTGGTCCTTTCCTGATACCTAAAGGAAATTATCAGTTCAGTTTGTCTCTTCATCAATTAATTAAATAAGGAAGTAAACAAATATTCACTGAGCACTAAGTAAGTGCCAAGCATGGTCACAGGCTTTGCAGTACAGTTCTTACCCTAAAACACTCCTAAAATAAAGTATCTGCTCATTCTATACCTATAAACAAACCTACAAGTAGCATGAAAACAGTCCAGTTTGAAAATATAAATTTTAGTGACAGAAATATGGCAAACATACATTTCTGCCAAATTAATAATTTTCTTCAAAAAGACAAGAAATATGTGTTGGTGAGAATGTGGAGAAAAGGAAACCCTTGTGCATTCTTGGTGGGGCTGTAAATTGGTGCAGCCATTATGGAAATCAGTATGGAGATTCCTCAAAAAACTAAAAATAAGAGTACCATACAGTCCAACAATTCCAGTACTAGATATTTATCCAAACAAAACAAAAATACTAATTCAAAAGGATACGCATTCCAGTGTTCACTGCAGCATTATTTATAATAGCCAAGACAGAGAAACAACTTATGTCTATTAATCAACAAATACAAATGGATAAAAAAAGATACTATGTATAAATATATACCATGGAACATTACTCAGCCATAAAAGAAAGAAATCTTGCCATTTGTGACAACATGGATAGACCTAGAAGGTCTTATCCTAAGTGAAATAGGTCAGAAAAAGACAAAATGCCATAAAATTTCACTTACTTGTAGAATCTAAAATATGAAATCAACAGAACAGAAAGGTATTCATACATACAGAGAAGAAATTGGTGTTGCCAGAGGAGAGGGAGGTTGGAAAAGAGCAAATAGGTAAAGGGGGTTAAAAGGTACAAACTTCTAATTATAAACTAAATAAGTCACAGGGATGAAAATACATCAATGGGAATATAGTCAATAATATTTGTAATAACTTTGTATGGTTACAAATGGTAACCAGATTTACCATGGTCATCATTTCATAATGTATAGAAATGTCAAATCACTATGTTATACACCTGAAACTAATATAATATTGTATGTCAACTATACTTCAATTAAGAGAGGAACAAAAAGAAAAACATAAAAATTAAGCAGGTATTTAAAGGAATCACAAAATCAGAGTATATTAAAATATACTTAAGTGTCATTGCCACTTCATAACCCAATATAATCCCAAGAATTATTTGCTAAAGAATTGAATGCTCTAAAACAGTCTTTACATTATGACAGCTATAAAATGTACTCAAATATCACTAAAAAGCATAAAGTTTGCTAAAGAAAATAGAATATTTTTAATTGACCAAGCTATTTGTACTTAGTAAGCAAAAGAAAATAGCATTGATATATTATCAACTTTTTCTATAGCAAATCTTATCATTGTGTATCTTTTGTAAACACATCCCATCTTTACAGTATTTATGTGTTTATCAATAAAAATGAGTTTGTAAAAATAATATTTAACATTTAAATTGGAATCTTTAGCATAATTTAGACTTTAACCATAAATTTCTCTTATTTTAAAGTAAAATGTCATAACATTTTAAAAATGCAGAATACAAAGTTAACTTTAAATCAGCTATGAATGTGAACATATGGGACTTTTAAGATAAAGATAAATCTTATGTACTAAGTATGACATTTTATGATATTAGCTACATTAAAAAAAAATAAATGACAGATTCAGAACTCTTTTTAACTTCATACTCCCATCTGATGGAACAAAAATGTTATTACTTCATTTTAAAATGTGAAAATCAAAGGTGCAAAATATCATATTTCAACAAAACTGAGCTTCAACCCCTCAAACTGTGCATATTTATGATTCAGTCATTTAGTCATTCATTTTACACAAAGTCAACAAAATATTTATTGAGCATACTATCTGCCTGACACTATGGCAGGCTTTGGAATCAGATGGTTAAAAAATTAGACATGATCTCTAACATCATGAAGCTCATTATCTAACGCAGGAGATATGGGTTTAATAAGCAAAGATGACTACAGAATCCCAGGTTGTGGTAACACTATAAGGAAGAAAAAAACTGTGATGAGAAAAAACAGAAAACATACCTTTAAATTAGTTTACTCAAATAAGAAAAATCATTGAGAATCAAAAAGAGTAACTGAAAGAGAATACATCAAGAAGGAAAGAGCAGGTACAAAAGCTTGGAGGTAGAAAGGAATGCAGTGTGTTTGGAAAGACCAGAGTGGCTGGAACAGTGAGTGAGAAGGGCAGAGGAGCTGAGAGTACATTAGATCTATTTAGCCTCATGAAAAGTGTGTGTTTTTTGTTTTGTTTTGTTTTAAGATTTTATTTATTCATTTGACAGACAGAGATCACAAGCAGGCAGAGAGGCAGGCAGAGAGAGAGGAGGAAGCAGGCGCCCCACTGAGCAGAGAGCCGGATGTGGGGCTCGATCCCAGGACCCCGGGATCATGACCTGAGCCAAAGGAAGAGGCTTTAACCCACTGAGCCACCCAGGCACCCCAAAAAGTGTAT